>PVJA010027246.1:0-28808 GCA_004027025.1 Myocastor coypus
GCGCCCTAGGGTGGAACCAATCATACCCCAGGACGGGCCCTTGATCCCGTTCTAGGGAGAAATCCAATCATATCCTAGGCAGGCCCGGGTGATACTCCAGGGAAGAACCAATTGTACCCCAGAGTGGGGCTCCCATCAACAGGGAACCAGGCTGCTGAGTCATTCAGCCAAGTTGACACATTGTATCAACCACTACAGGGGGGGAGGTTCATGCCAGGAATGGAAATAAGGACCTCAGGCTTCCTAGGCAGGCTCTGTGACTCTGAGTTCTATCCCCTTAAGTAGTATTATTTTATGTATATGAATTCATATATTTTGTTGAAGACATGCTTAATTTCAAACTTTATACTTATTTTTATTTATTATTATTATTATTATTATTATTATTATTATTATTTTGTCTTTTTGAGACAGGGTCTCGCTATTCAGTTCAGGCTGGCCTTGAGCTCACTTTTGTAGCCCAGGCTGGTCTCAAACTCACACCAGTCCTCCTGCCTCAACCTCCCAAATGCTGGGATTACAGGCATGCACCACCACGCCTGGCTTTTATACTTATTTTTAAATATATTATATTTATTGGCGTAGCACTCCTGACCCATCTCCTATCTCCATAATTTTTTTCACAAATTGCATGGCAAAAATTTAACATTATTGATGTACTTGACATAAAATGTATACAGTCTATTCAATTTTGCAGTTTTACTATTAAGACTAAGAAAGTATTACCCCAAAGCAGAATTTCTCTCTTACATCTGAACTTCAATATTGTTGAGAGCCTCTGAAGCTAAAATAGGTAACATCTGGTTTATCAGGCTGAGGCCTCATTGCATAAAGCAGTCATGCTGCCTCAGGCTTATAAAACATCTTCCCTGGACATTGTGAGCCATTAGTCACTAGGCAACATGGTGCCTTACAATTTTGTAAAGGCATTGATAAAGGCCCTTATTATGGTTCTGGTGTCGCTGGCCAACCAGGCCTAAATACCACCACCTGACCCAGTTCTTGCCTTCTTGTGTATCTTTTCCTCATTTCTGCCACTGTTTCTCCCAAGTGTTCAATGAGTCACAGGCAGTCCAACAGATACTTACATTTGATGCCTTAACAGAACACCGTTTACAAGATAAGTACAGGCCTCAGGAACACTAACAAAGAGCATGCCTAAGGGAGGAAGTGAATTAGAGACAATATTTAGCCCAGGTGTGCGTTGTTATTGGCACATCAAGTGTAAAACTTGGGGATGAAGGCTCATTAGGACAAAAAATGGCCTCACGAGGGCCAGAGAGAAAATAAGTATATAAAAATTTGATTTTAGGGAAGTAAAAAAAGAGAATCCTATGTAAAATTAACAGTTTTAAGAACCACAGATGTTTATAGATGTATATCAAAATAGTTATTGTGTTCTTGGCTCCTTTACTTACCTTACTATTAAAGACCAGTATGACAGACTTGGCATAAAGTACTGTTTTAAAGTCAAGTCCCAAGCAGGACAAGGAAGGTACAACAAATGTATAACAAATAGAGTTTAAGACGTCTAGTTTTGTTCAATTAGGAGAAAAAAAAAAAACTGTTTTAAATTGCAAGTAGTTGGATCCAAGTGACACTCTGTGGGGAAGGACACAACTCTCGGCTGCATGCTCTGGTGCCAGTCTGACTCAGCTGATTTCCAGATGCTTGCACAGCTTCATAACAGGTTCCGCTGCAGAGGTTAGCACAAACTGCCAACTACAAGCCTGTGGGCTTGGAGCTAAGAAGGAGGGTCCTGACTATGGCTCACTATGGCCTTGACATTGGCTTTCCTAGTTGTTTATGTCAAAAATTTGCTAAACTCAAGACAGTTCCTGTCCCAACAAAAACAAGCATCCAGTGGTCAGAGGCAGAGAGATAGCTGTCACACACACACAGTGGCTGTAGTGTCTCTATGGACCGAAATCTTAGCTTCGGAGCCATAGCCCCCTCAGACCTTGGGGAGCATATATGGGTGCCAAAGGCCCATTCTAAGTACTAAGACAATTAAGCTACTACTAGTAGCTCACTCAGCCCTCAGGCCACAGAGTAAAAGAGGTAACCAGAGGCAGAGACTAAAAACAAAGAGGTCCCTGGATTTTGTTTAGTGTCATCCATGCTTATTATGCAAAATAATCAGTTACAATTCTATCCACTTAAACCATTGTTTAAACAACAGGAAACTTCGGTTGGGGAGATTGGTTGCTGGTCTAAGCACCTGCCTGGGAAGCACAAGGTCTCAAGGATCCATGGTACCACATACTGAACTGGCTCTGGAAACATGAAAAGGGGCAAGGCAATGCACCCCTGTAATCCCAGTGCTGGGAGCCCGAGACAGGAGGATCACTGTAAGTTCATGGAGATTTTTTCATGTATTTACTACAGGGTCTGCAGGGTCTTTCTACACAGATTGGACACCTAGTGATGTTCCCTATTTTTTAGCCTCCCAAGTGCTGGAATTACAGGTGTATACCACCATGCCCAGTCTTAATTACCATCTCAGCTCTTCCCAGGGGTGGGGCTGGCATGGCAGGTCAAGGATCAAACCCATAGCCCCTGCATCTACCTAAGCAGGTGCTTTAATTCACTGAGGTATCTGGCTGTTTTGCAGTCCTAAATTGAAATTTCAGTGAAAAGCTTTGATACTTTACAAACAAGTATAAAGGTTTAGAGTATAACCTAAAAGCAATGAGATTTAAATAGTCACTTGATTTTGACACAACATTTAAATAATAAAAGTTCTAGTGGTGAACTCCAAAGGAGTACAAGCTATGATAACTTCTTCATGTTTACGCCAAACTATGCAACAAAAAATATTGTCACTCAAAATGCTCAGATAAGCCATTCATGATTTTCAGACTTTATGTGGTAGTAGTAATTACCTCCATCTAGATTTTGGGCTAATTTCTCTGGTGTTATTGACTGTCGTTATTCTTCGGATAAATTAATTACTTTATTTACTTATCTTTTCTCAGGTAAGTTGATTTAATTTGTTTTTTTTCACAGATAGGTCATATTGGTTTAAGTGAGGTTATGCAATAGCATTTCTTCTAAAATATAAGATACTGGTTTCTCACTGTACAATTAAGATGCAATTACAAAAGGAAGAATTAATCTCTCCAACTTCACTTGTCAATATATACTAAAAAGACAATTCTATCCCATAAGAAAAAATAGCTAGAAGCGTTCTTTAGAGAGATCTTTATACCTAGCTGTGGAAGAGACCCAGTCCACTACTCACCTGGGGCATGGGGTATGCTTATGTTCTTCCAGAGAATGATAGACAACCTATTTCAGTACCAGAGCATTTTAGCAGGCTATACTCTAAATCCAGATCTAAAATATTTTAACAGTCAGGAGGCTAGACCCAACATGGGACCTATTAAAGAAACTGACAAAATAAACATCTAAGGTGTAAAACGGCGATAAAATATATAAAAATAACTGAGCTATATTTTATTAGTTTTAAAACAAAAAACATGGGGCCAACCCACTCGGGACCAACCCTCCCATCCCTTGCTCAGACAAGAGCTTTATTTCCCCTAATAAATATATCTGCTAAAAAAATAAAATGAAATAAAACTTAAGATACAAAATAAAACTTAAGTGTATTAAGTATAGATAATAGTGTATATTCAAAATAAAATTCAAACCCCTGCCTTTGGCAAAAAACTTGATATATATATATATATATATATATATATATATATATATATATATATATCCCATTTGACAATTACTGATTAGGTGAAAATTTCTTATGTATTAAATGAAGATGATTACTTAAAAAAGCATTGTGTCATTCTTTTTTTTTTTTTTTGTCTTTTTGAGACAGGGTCTCACTATGCAGTTCAGGCTGGCCTTGAGCTCACTTTGTAGCCCAGGCTGTTCTCGAACTCGCACTGATCCTCCTGCCTCAGTCTCCCAAGTGCTGGGATTGCAGGCGTGCACCACCATGCCCGGCTATGTCATAAAAATTTTAAGTGTCACAAAATATCATCAGGATTGGCTTACTACAATGTTGTATATGGTTATGATTTCTAAATTTCAGTATAAGTTATAAAACTGTGTAGCAATTTAAATATTGGAGTATTAAAAAATAACTGTTCTGGGGCCAGGGCGATAGCTCAGGGGCACCAGTGCCTGCCTAGCAAGTGCAAAGTCCTGAGTTCAATCCTTGGTTCCATAAATAAATAAATAAATAAATAAATAAATAGTTCCATTTTAAGTCAAATGTGTTTGATATTCAGATAGATAGTAATGTTAAGCTTATTGTCTCCATTACATGGGAATGTCACTAAGCTTTTCTTCTAGATGTGTAACAAGTCAAGTTTGAAGACCACATATTAGAGAAATAGATGATTTAAAAGGATAGCCAATGTTTTGGCTCTAGCCTACCAGGTTAATGAGGACTCAAGACATAAGAAAATCTCTGCTGTGACATCCTGTCACACAGTTGAGTCGCTGATTTTCTGATCAAGGAGAAGATGGGACTACAAAAGAGTGATTAACCATGTAACATGTACCTAAGGAGAGGTGCCTAAGACAATTGTATCTCTTAAGCTTTCACAAAAAACATATTGGACAAGCAATGGCTGTTGCTCATCTAGATGATTAACACTGATAGAAGGTATAAAAACCACTTCATATGGTTCCAAGGTAAATTATAAGGAGACTTAACTGCTCTTAATAGATTGCAAAACTTAAATTTGCATTTATACACATCTTGCTTGGTCTTTACTTTCTTTTTTCTCATATTATGGCCAACTCAGCCTGCCCTAGCAGTGGGGCTCACACACCTTGTGGTGCCAGGGATCGAACCATGGTCCCTGTGGTTGCCTAAGCTTTCCTAAAGCTTTAGTTTGGTCTTTAATTTGGTCTTAACTATCCAACAAAAAAGTATTTTTTTACAACAAAAGATGTAAAAAAAAAACTAATACCATAACACTATGCTAAACTCTAAGCTCAAATCACTAACTTCTGACAATTGCCAGGTGTACTGATAACTCACTACTGTTAGGGAGCATTGGAATACATACGGTCAAATGACTACATACAAGGACCAATATTATTTGGACTGACATCAAAAATAAAAAGGCCTTCTTAAGAGTTTTGAAAGCACAGCTTCTCCAACTGTAATAGAACACCCATCACTCACACAACAAAACAAAAAGGGAGATATACTGGAAGCCACTGAAGCTAAAACTGATCATAGGTGGGAAGGAAACATGAAGCCTCACTTCCTAAAGCAGCCAAGCTACCGTAGTCTTAAAAAAAAAAAAAAAAAAAAAAACCCGGGGCCCGGCAGGATGGCTCAGTGTTCTAAAGTGCCTGCTTAGGAAAGCTTGGGCAGTTGCAGGGACTGCGGTTCGATCCCTGGCACCACATGCTGCACCAGCACTGCCCTCAGGGCAGGCAGAGCCAGCCATAAAAATAAATAAATAAATAAATAAACAAACAAAAGTTCTGAAACAAGAAAAAATATATAGAATTAAAATTAAATAAAAAAATCCTACCTAGATATTATAGGTTATTAGTGACTAGGCAACCTTGTAAAGATATAAATAAAGGCCCTTACTATTATTCTGATTTCACCTGGCCAACCAGGAATATGGGCCATCACCTGACCCAGATCCTGTCTTCCTCTCTGTCTCTTCTTCATTCCTGTCACCATTTCTTCCTGGGGGTACAAAGAGACCAAGACCAAAACATCCCCAAACTATAACTAGTGTTCTTTCTTCAAGTTGAGAAGCTCTGCTCTGAATATTCCTGAAAATCAGCTGGCTGTGCAGCCTAACTATAGTGTTCAGGTAGCAGGCAAATTGTACCCTTTTACTAAGCATTCTATATATTACTCATTCTTTATCTTTTCATTCCTTTAGTCATAAATTGTATCAAAAAGGAGGTACTTTTAAATAAGTCACTACCACATAATTTCATTGATCTATGCAATAGCTCACTAAATCAAACTGACAAATATCTATAAGAAATATACCTAATTTAAAATTTTGATGATTCAGATTTAAAAACCTCTTAACTCATTCACAAGCTGGCAAAACCATATAAACCAAAGTGAAGATAAAATTTCAGATCATGAAGACGCGGTCGCAGCTAGTGAAAAGATAAGAAAAGATCTCTTAAAATCAATTAGGATGCAGGAAAAAATAATTCACCATCTGCAAGATGATGCAAAAATGAACAACGTGAGATTAACAGAAATCAATGAAAAAGAAGGAGTTAATACAAAGGATATAAAGGAATATGGGCAGAAGTAATAGCAGAAATCTTCTCAAATATGAAAAAACAATTGGGCATACAAATAACTGAAGCATACAGAACCCCAAATAACATCAACCCGATTTAAAACACATCCAGATATATAATAATCAAGATTCCAGAAATTCAGCAGAAGAATAGTGTACTAAAATATGCTAGAGAAAAGAAACAGATCACATTTAAAGGAAAACCCAACAGAATAACAGAAGATTTCTCTTCACAAACCATGAAATCAAGAAAAGCTTGGAGCAGAGTGCTTCAAGTTCTCCATGAAAACAAATTTCAGCCCAGACTACTATACCCTGAAAAGCTCTCTTTCAAGTATGAAGGAGAACTGAAATACTTCCATGACAAGAGCAACTAAAGAATTTCATGACGTCAAAACCAACCCTATACAGCATACTAAAAATTATTTTAGAGAGGGACCAAAATGATTCCAACTCAAGAAATGAGAACAGAAAAATCCCACTAAATAGGCTACTCAATTAAACACCGGAGAAAAAGAGGTAAACAGCAGTAAGTAAACATCATGTCAAACATAAGTCAACATATTTCAATTATAACCATCAAGGTAAATGGACTCAATTCTCCAATTAAAACAAATAGACTGGCAGATGGATAAGGAAACCAAATCCAACAATATGCTGTATATAAGAAACACACTTAACTCATAAAGAAACTCATAGACTAAAAGTGAAAGGATGGAAAACAATAGTACCTGCTCCAGCACCTCAAAAAAAAAAAAAAAAAAAAAAAAGCTGGGGTAGCAATCTTGTTTGAAGACAGTCTAAACTTCAAACCAAAACTGATCAAATGAAATAGAGAAGGACACTACATATTGGTCAGGTGAAAATTTCAAGATGAAGAGGTGATACTCATAAATATGTATGCGCCCAACACAGGAGCAGCAAGTTATATAAGACAAACCTTAATGGACGTGAAAAATCTTATATACAATACCGCAATCTTAAGAGGAGATCTCAACACTCCCTTATCCGAAAAAAATAGGTCAAGCAAACAAAAATTTGGCAAAGAAGTAGAAGAGCTGAACCAGAACTTGAAACAACTGGAATTAGTTGTTCCAAGTGGAGTGTTCTACCCAACTACTTCGGAATACACATTTTTTTTTTCAGCTGCACATGGGACGTTTTCTAAAATAGACCACGTACTAGTACATAGGTCATGCTTAAGTATATGTAAGAAAAAAGAAATTATCCCACGTATATTATTTGACCACAATGCAATGAAATTAGAAATAAATGACAACAGAAACCCCAATAACTCCAGAAATACGTGGAAATTAAACAACACTCTTCTCAACAACCAGTGGGTTACAGATGAAATTAAACAAGCAATTAAACAATATCTTGAATTTAATGAAAATTCAAACACAACCTACCGGAATTTATGGGACGCAATGAAAGCAGTTCTTAGAGGGAAATTTGTAGCTCTGAACTCACACATTAAGAAAACAGAATGGGAACAAATAAATACTCTCCTGGAGCATATTAATCGACTAGAAATAGAAGAGCAAATGAAATCGAAAGGCCAAAGATGGGAGAAAATTATAAAGAGTAAAGCAGAAATTAATTCAATTGGGACAAAGAAAACAATACAAAGAATTAATGAATCCAAAAGCTGGTTATTTGAAAGATTAAATAAAATTGATAAGCCCCTAGCTAACCTCATCCGAAAGAGGAAACAAAAGACTCAACTTTAAGCAATAAAGAATGAAAAGGGTGAAATTACTACAGACACAGCAGAGATTCAGAGGATCATAAACAACTACTTTCAGAGTTTTTACTCTCACAAAATTGAAGACACAGCTGGAATGGACAGATTCCTAGAAAAGTACAAATTACCTAAACTCAATCAAAAGATATAATGACTCTCAATAACCCAATAACAGCCAATGAAATACAAAATGTAATAAAAAGCCTACCGACAATGAAAAGTCCGGGACCTGATGGATTCACTACTGAATTCTACAAGAAATTTATAGAAGACTTAATCCAAACACTCCTCAAACTCTTCAGTGAAATTGAAAAGGAAGCAATCCTTCCAAAATCATTCCTAGAGGCAAGTGTTACACTGATAGCAAAGCCAGAGAAAGATGCAACTAAAAAAGAAAAATATAGGCCAATTTCTCTGATGAACACAGATGCAAAAAAGCCTCAATAAAATCCTTGCCAGTAAAATACAACTAATCATCAAGAAGATTATACACCATGACCAGATAGGATTCATTCCAGGGATGCAAGGATAGTTCAATATATGCAAATCTATAAATGCAATGCACTATATCAATAGAGCCAAAGCCCAAAATCACATGATGTCTCAATTGATGCAGAAAAGGCCTTTGACAAAGTCCAACACTCATTCATGTTCAATGTCCTACAGAAAATTGGAATAGAGGGCCTCTACATCAACCTGATAACAGCTATCTACAATAATCCAACAGCTAACATAATTCTAAATGGGGAAAAACTGAAGTCTTTCAATCTCAAATCTGGCACAAGACAAGGATGTCCTCTATCACCACTCCTATTCAATATGGTTCTGAAATCACTAGCTACAGCATTAGACAAGAAAGAGAAATAAAAGGAATGATAGGTAAAGAAGAAGTAAAAGTATCACTATTTTCAGATGGCATGATAATCTTCTTGCAAGACCCAAAGAACTCCACTAAGAAGCCACTGGAATTAATATAGAAATTTAGTAGCATAGCAGGTTAAAAAGTCACCACACAAAAGTCAGTGGCATTCCTCTACACATGTACCAAACACACTGAGCGAGAAATTAGAGAAGAATCACCTTTTATGATAGCACCAAAAAAAGTGAAATACTTAGGGATTAACCTAACTAAAGAAGTAAAAGACCATTTCAATGAAAACTACAGTACACTCGAAAAAGAGATCCTAGAGGATTTCAACAAATGGAAAGATATTCCGTGCTCGTGGATAGGAAGAACCAACATTGTGAAGATGGCCATGCTCCCTAAAGTGTTGTACAGATTTAATGCAATTCCTATCCAAATACCATCAACATACTTAACAGATCTGGAGAAATCGTTCCTAAAACTTATTTGGAACTAAAAAAGACCCAGAAGTGCAAAGACAATTCTCTGCAATAAAGGTATAGCAGGAGGCTTTACAATTCCTGACCTAAAGTTATACTACAAAGATACAGTAATAAAATCAGCAAGTTATTGGCAAAAGAATAGACCTGAAGATCAATGGAATAAATTAGAAGATGCAGAAGCAAATACAAACACATTCAGTCAGCTCATTTTTGACAAAGGGGCCAAACACGTTTATTGGAAGAAAGACAGCCTCTTTAACAAATGGTGCTGGAAAAACTGGTTCTCTACATGCCGTAAACTAAAACTTGGACTTAGTCTTTCACCATGCACTAAAGTCTAAATGGATTAAAGATCTAAATATTGAAAGAGAAACATTAAATCTCCTGGAAGAGAAAGTGGGAGGAAATCTTGAAGACATCGTAGTCGGCAAAAAGTTCATGGACAGAAATCAAATTGCACTTTTAACACTTGAAAGCATCAACAAATGGGACCTCCTCCAGCTAAGATGTTTCTGCATGTCAAAGGAAATTACCAACAGAGTGAAAAGACGACCCACAAATGTCGAAAAAATTTTAACTAGTAAATATTCAGGCAAAGGTCTTCTATCTAGAATCTACAAAGTACTAAAGACCATCAGTGTTCCAAAATTCAAAGACCCAATCCAGAAGTGGGCATCTGAGATGAACACACACTTCTCAGAGAAAGAAATACAGCAAGCCTACAAATACATGAAGAAATGCTCCACATCGCTAGCCATTGATGAAATGCAAATCAAAACAACACTTAGATACCATCTCACCACAGAAAGAATGGCTATCATAAAGAAATCAACCAGCAACAAATGCTGGAGAGGCTTGGGGGAAAGAGGAACCCTTCTCCACTGCTGCTGGGAATGCAGACTGGTGCAACCACTATGGAAAGCAGTGTGGAGGATCCTTACAAAAATAGAACTGGAATTTCCATTCAATCCAGCTATCCCTCTACTGGGAATTTTCCCAGAAGAACTGAAAACATCATACCATAGCGATATCTGTGCAACTATGTTTATAGCAGCCCAATTTGTAATAGCCAAATCTTGGAAACAACCAAAATGCCCATCATTTCAAGAATGATTGAAGAAAATGTTGTATTTTTATACAATGGAATATTACTCAACTATAAAGAATGATAAGTTTGAAGACTTCATATATAAATGGATGTATATTGGACATATATTCTTTAGTGAAATAAACCACACCTACATGTGTAAATATCGTATAGTCTCCCTAATGTAAGAACTTTAAAGAAGAAAATAAAAACTTTAGGGCATAACACAGCTGAATGTGTTAAGGATTAAACAATGAAGTGACTGAAAGCAGACAAAAGAGTAAACATACCAGGAGCAAAACCATGCACTTATGTACACAGGATGAATAAGATATTGGTCCTAAGAACCTTCAAAGGTTCATTACACTGATCATAGCACCCTATAACACTAAAACTATGCTTGGAATGAATGTCACTCTCATCTTTTTGATGTTTACTGCTCCTAATGTAAACTCAGTTCCTGTTATAATCTCTCTCAAGTGTATTAGTTGAAAGTAAGAGACTGGGCCAAATACCATATGCTTGACAGGCTACATTTTGTGTTTCCTTGAATTTCCAAATATATGTGTAAAAACTGTATATCTGCTTACATCACATTCTATGGAGCATTATTAGAATATCAATGATTGTCAGAAAATACCAATTCCAAGCTAAGTCAAAGATGTTTGATATTCAGAAAGCCAGTGATGATGAGCTCAAGTATCTATGTTATAGAGAAATAGTACCACGAATCTTTTCTGCTGGAGGATTGAGAATGTAAGTTAACAGGCCAAAAACTGGAGAAAAAGAAGGGCTATGAGGATAGCCAGTATTTTGGCCCTAGCCCTTCAAGGTCAGTAAGGACTCAGGGCATAAGAGAACCTGCGCTGTAATATGGTATAACTCAGAGTTTTCTCAAATTTTCTGGTCAAGGAGATTACAGGACCTCAGAGGAAAGGGATAAATGAACTATAGTGTATCTAAGTAGAGTCACCTAGAGAAAAACATTCTCTCAGGCTTTCACAGGAAGCAAACTGGCCAAGAAATTGCCATGAATCATCCTGAAGGCTGACAATGACAGCAGTTCTACAAAGCACTGTGTATGGTTCCAAAGTTAGTCCTGAGGAGATTTGACCTTGGAAGACACAAAAGATGAATGTTTTGTTATACAGGTCTTGGTTTGACTTGCCCTTGTTCACCCAGCAAAAAAGCTCCATTACAAGGCATGAAGCACAAAGCTAGATTCATGAGATGAGCTGTACCAGGCTTGGATCAATAGCCTCCAACATTGCAAGTTTAATTGGTGGCCCACTGTAACTGTGGAATATTGGACTGTGTATACATCTGCTTCCTCTTAATTCAAAGAGAAGAATATTTCTTTTTTCTCTCCTTAGCAACCTCAATAGGAAGATGGGTCATGCCCACACACTGCTCTGTAGAACTATTGTGAGGTCAGTATACAATGTGTCAATTGTAAAAAAATGAAAGAGAAAAAAAAGTAACGTTTATGGAAAGTGTTAATGTTTCACTGTTTGATCGATCGTATACACCGATATCTATTAATCTAAACTGATCCGATGATGAAAATATGTAGTACAACCATTGTTAAATTAAAAAAATAAATTTAAAAAAAAAAGAAACTGAATGCAAAAGAAATGACTGAGAAAAATTTGACTCTATTTTTAAATGTGAGAAGATATAACAACATAATTTTTAAAATGTATGTCATTCTGACTTAAGACAGTATAGAAGTCTTAATAAGGTTTTAGAGAAAAATTCTGACTGGGCAATTAGCCACAGTGTAGCTCTACTTCTGTTAATCTTTCTTTAACAACTCACTTTTCTTCTCTTTTGAGACTATATGGTTAGAAGTCAAACCATAGCAATGCATTGGAAAGTGTACCCTGAAAAGATCTTCAATGTGTTGTAACAATTGAAATGTTTACTTTAGTGTTCTGTGAAGCTAAGAGGAACATGCCTGACTGAGCATGGTGGTACACCTCTTAAATCCCAGCACTCTGAAGGCTGAGGCAAGAGGACTGTCGTGTCTTCAAGGTCAGTGAGTTCAACATGTGCCTGAGCTATTTGTTGAGACCTTGTCTCAAAAAAAAAAAAAAAAAAAAACCTAAACAAACAACAATAATGAAAAGACAGACTCTGATAGTTTCATTAAGTTTAAATGAGTCACACCTTTCTTCTTCACTGCTACTCTACTATTCTCTACTGATTATCATTTCTGACACAGAATAATTATGATGAGGCTTTAAATTTCTGTTACATTTATTTTATAGAATTGGGTTTAGTGACATTTTCCTGTCATCCTAAAATCAATTGATATGGGAGGAATGATTGATTGTATCATATTAAATCAATTGATTAGTCTATTTCTTAGAATAATCAGTCTTATCCTTTGCTACTTCTCTTGACAATCCTGTTTTGTAACCCATTAAGTACTTTATTGTGCAGAGCTTACAAAATTTATAGATAAAACAAGAATTGGAAAGGAAGATAGTTATACAATACATAAAAGAAGTCCAATCAGTTAGTACACTTTAGAGGGTATTTTCTATGTCTCTAATGGTTGGGTTGTGAATGAGATTTCAATAGTGTCAAGTCAAAAAATGTCTTTTAACGGGTAAAATTTAATTTCACTTAATGATGTTTAAGCAGGCACACACATATCCGCTTGTCAAGAAGAATTGGCAAAAATATTTTGAAGGAACACTGTTTAACAGAGCATAAAGTTACAGGGTTCCTTGGTAAAAATAATTTTATATGGAAGAATGCATGCCATGAAAATGTTTTTAAACATACCCTTGAAGGATATTCTCAGAAAAAAATAACTTAGTTATAGAATTATATGTAAAATTTAGATTCCAAAGTATATCTCATGTTTAAGACAATGTTAAATTATGTCTTTTCCTTTTTCCTTTCTTTCCTTTTCTGTTTTTGTTTTGTTTTGTTTTGTTTTTTGTACAGGGTCTCACTACTGACTCATAGTGACCCTCCTGCTTGTACCTCCCAAGTGCTGGGATTACAGGTGCACGCCACCACACCCAGACTCTGTCATGGGCTTAGCGAGCTCCAGAGCAGGGCCAGCATGGCAGGTTGGGCCAGGAACCTAACCTTGGCCCCTGTGCTTCCCTAAGCAAACCCATAATCTGCTGAGCTATATTGCCAGCTCTAACAATGTTACATTATGCACTGAGAAAAAATTTTAGATTTTTGGCATGATATTTTAGGAAAATATAGATAATATACCTTTTTGTAAGCTCAAACTTCCTAACATATTTTTCATAAGAAAATATAAATTTTTTAAAGCAACATAATGTTTCTTATAAATTCTGCTGTAGATGCCCGAGGCCTACTTGATGTATATCAATAATTGAATGAAATTAATTTTTGCTTTATAATTACGTTTCAATAAACACATACTCATTCTCTAAATGTGCATGCTATGTTGCATCAGATCCAGGACAAAGATTATAACAACCAATAAACATACTTTAACTCTGTTATAAAACTAATAAAGCATCAAGTTCAAAACGTACTTTTATCTAGTTTTAGTATTTCAAATGATATTTTTATTGTGGTGTGTTTTATTATGTCCATTTATCATTATGAATATTTTGTTCATATTACAATTCATTATATTTAATTATAATTGTGCACATTCATACTCTTTTTCTTTTTTATTCAAATAGCCACTTTCAGCCTGGGGAAACAGCTCAGTAGAATAAGTGCTTGGCTGGCAAGTGCAGGGTCCTGAGTTCGATTTGTGATAATGAAAGAATAAAAGCCAATGTTTTATGCAAATGTGATTATTATAAACTTATCTTTTCAAATTTTTTGTCTTTTTGAGACAGGATCTTGCTATGCAGTTCCTGCTGGCCTTGAGCTCACTTTTGTTGCCCAAGCTGGTCTCGAACTCTCACTGATTGTCCTGCCTCATCCTCCTAAGTGCTGGAATTACAGATGTGTACCATGACATACACTTCTATGTATTTGGTACTGTATCTCACTATGTAACTCGGACACATAGTTATCCTCCTGCTTTCAGCCTCCCCAGCACTGGGATTATAAGTGTGTGCCACTGTGCCTCATCTCGGTGGCCAGCTCAGCATGACCAATTGTACGGCCAGTGTCTAATATGTTACCAGTGATTGAATCCTGGCCCCTGCAATTGCTTAAGGTGGTGCTTGAGTCTGCTTAGCTATCTCCCTGGCCCTACTATAAATCCGCCTTACAAGTAAAAAAAAATCACTTTAAACATCTGTACACATTGCTGAACTTAACATTTGAGAATATATGCAAATTTACTCTAGTTTTAAGATACTGTATGCTTTTGATATAAATGAATTTCCAAAATATTCTTTCTTTTGTTTGTATTCTTTTTATTTTGACTATCCCAAGTAATTGTTCATTTGTATTGTGCTTTAAGTTTTCATTTTGGACTTGTTGTTCTTCATGGTGTATCAGCTCGTCTTTCCATCAATCATAAGTATGATATTCAACTACAAGGGTGATCAGATTTGAAATTATTCGGAACCTT
This sequence comes from Myocastor coypus, assembly GCA_004027025.1. Lineage (NCBI taxonomy): Eukaryota > Metazoa > Chordata > Mammalia > Rodentia > Myocastoridae > Myocastor > Myocastor coypus. The sequence goes on from PVJA010027246.1 coordinate 14,979, forward strand.
CTGAGTACTTCGACTGACTCGCATGCACAAAGAGTAAGAAGCATCCTCATGAGCCTTATACTTACTATGCAATTCAGGCTGGCCTTGAGCTAACTTTTGTAGCCCAGGCTGGTCTCGACTTCATACCAATCCTCCTGCCTCAGCCTCCCAAGTGCTGGGATTACAGGTGTGTGCCACCAGGCCCAACCCTTGTTTTCCTTCCATTATGTTTGTAAAAAATCCTATTTCCCTCCTTCCTTTCCCCAGACCACCTCCTTATTGCCATTACCATTTGAAAATTCTTTTGTTACTTCCTAATATCAATCCTCCATTTTATTCCTCATTTACCCTTTGGTTTTTACACACAAGAGAAACAATATGATATTTAAACATGCATGCCTCTTTATTTAACCTAAAGTCATGGTCTCAAATGCAACTATTTACCAAAAAAAAGGGTCATTTGTTTTTCATTATGCTAATATATAATATCTGATACGTACATTTTGAAAAAATTCAGTAAGCTATTGTTGGGATCTGAAACATTTCTAAATTTAGTTGTTAAAAGTTGTGCTGTCATAAATATGTGTGTGCATATATTGTTGCAGCATGATGCTTTTTAACTCTTTGGGGAAGATACTTAGAAGGAAACACTTGGGCCAAACAGAACTTCTAGTTTTAGTTTTTGGAGGACTCCTCCTACTGAATTTCATATTGGTTGTACCAACTTATATCCTCACTAAGAGTGAAAAAGAGTTGCTTTATCCCTTCCAGCACTGAGCTTGACTTTTGGCTATGAAAAGTAAATGCTATATTTTACCACTTTGCACATTATATTGCCTATAAGCACTTAGGTATTTCCAGTTTTTACAGTTTCAAATTAAGCTGGTTAATTTTCTCTCATTTATCCAGCAACACGACCAACACCAAAGTTAAAGCAAGAAACATTTATTGAGTCTGGCTTGTAGAGTCCATAATTGGTTGTCATTAAGGGAGGATGACCTGGCAGAGCCAGTTCATAAGGACTAGGGTGATGGAAGACAGAAAAAGCATGCAAGAGTAAAAAGGGGTAAAAGCCCTTTTCTACACTTTTATCCCAGCCAGGTTGCTGGCATTAGGGTACTTAATCAGTGGACAGATCCAACAGTCACTCATGCACTTTTCGATCAGGCTTCTTTGGAAGCAGCCAAGTCTGGAATTTGTGAGTGATTTGCAATGCTTGGACGAAGGTTGAGTGAGGCTTTGGGGGAAAAAATGAAGACTCAAGCCGCAACACAAATGACACTATCTGAGAGATATTTTAAAACTCACAATGACATAGAAAAATGTGTCCTCAAGGAAATAAAATAATCTTATACATCTTTTTGGTTGTCAACTTTTGTTCTCTTCTGGATATGTAATTACTGGAAATTCTGAACTCCCTTTTCTTGTCCACCTACTTTTTCTTATTCTTTAAAATTCGAGTCTATCATTTTTTTTGCTTCACACATAATTCCCAACTTGAATAATTGAAATCTTGTCAATAATAGGTATCCATAGTAGAAGCTTTTCTTCAGGATTTTTTGATGTTGGTCATTGTTCCTAGAGTGTCAAAGTTACACTTTTTTTTTTTCTTTCACCTCACCTTTATTGAGATGATGTTAGAAACTAGAAATCAATCAAGGCAGGAGTATTTCTGCAACAAAAATCAACAAACACTATCCAGCTGAGCCCTCTAACCCAGCTATCAGTTAAACATTGACTAGTACATCAGAAAATCCTTAAAAGTGTGAAGAGCACAACACATATAATCAGACATACTGGTAGCTGTTTCATCTTCCAAAACAATGCAAGTCTCAGTTATGCATTTTTAGCGTAATGACAAATTGTTCTGTTGCAAAATGATTAACAGTGTGCAATCACATGTTGCTCTGAGAGTTATTTACAATAGTATGTATTTATGTATTAATGCTCTCCTCTGACAAAATTGAGAGATTATCAGTCAAGCTCAGGAAAGAAAACTATCCTGTTGTTGTTGTCATGTTTACTCCAAAACACAATAAATGTAGTACTTTATTTGCTTAATGAAAATGTAATTTAGGAAGTATCCAAGTAAAAGTTTGTATATTAATCACTAATTTATCTTCTGAATATGTAAAATTCACTGGAATTTTTTTTATACGGGGGAGGTGTACACAGGGTGTTCAGGGTCTCACAACTAGATTGGACTCATAGTGATCTCCCTGTTTACAGCCTCCCAGGAGCTGGGATTACAGGTGTGCACCACCATGCCTAGTCTCAATTATCTTCTCAGCACACCTCAGGAGTGGGACAATCACAACTGGCCAAGAGATCAAATCCCTGGCCCCTGCACCTGCTTGAGGTTCTTTAATCTGCTTAGATATTTAGCCAGCCCAAATCATTAGGAATTTGAATACTCAGGTTTTTTATTTGTTTGCTTTACAGAACCAGGGATTGAACTCAGGCCCTTGTCCTTGCCAGACAAGTGTTTATTCAACTGACTATCTCCATAACCTCTGAACTATCTCCCAGCCCCTCAGTTTTTGCTCTAATACTATTTTTCATAAAAATGTGGAACTTTTTTAAATTGTATTTTTCCATTAATAAAACATATCTGAGAATACAAACTTAAGTTTTCACTTATATGATCCATAATTATTGCTTTCTGAATTTCTAAATGTATTTTGTTTAAAAGATGTATTTTAGATAGTTCTTTTCTTTTCTTTCTTTTTTTCTTTTTTTCTGAATACTGAATCCTGGGCTTTCACACCATTACTCATCAGAGTTTCTGTCTTTGTTTTTCTTTAACTTTTTCCCCCTAGAGTCTTGCTATATTAACTAGCTATTACCTACTTATACTTAAACTTAACGTTTCTCCTTCTCTAGCTACCCATTGCGCTGGGATTACTGACATGTGCCACCATACCAGCTCTTGATTAAATCTTGATGGAATGCATTTTTTTGATATTCTGTTTACTTTCTTATTATTGGTACAAAACACCTGACACCCATAACTCTATTTATAAATGGACCATTTTTGCTAATAGTTATGGTCTGCCATTGGTGTCTCCAAAATTGAAAAGACATACTAGGAAGATGTGATACAAGGTAGCTCTTCACACCCTTTGTTGTTAGGATGCCCAGAATTAGGACAGGAGCTGGAGTGGCAGAGTACCTCAAGGTCATTGCTCAAGGACATGCTCTAGTCAGGGTCATGTCCTACTGCACATTCAACTATTCAAAAGTAGATGAAAACACTGAAAAGTGTAGCACCTCCAGGACCCATGACTTTCCAAAATATTACCTTCTGAACAAATGAGATTTTAGTAAATATTCTGGATCTCAACCCAAAAGTGATCTCGGTGTAATTTTACCTCTATGTTTCAATGCAATGAACTCATCAACAGTTTTCAAATCCAGATATAACTAATACATGCTAATATCCCAATAATTTAGAGATATTTTCTGATTTCAGTGTGAATGTTTTTAAAATATCATACAATTTAATACTGTGTTTTTGTGTAGTTAGATGACATTATGTACAGGAGAAAATGTTATAAAAGCACTCATTCTTTTATTACAGTTTTTAGGGCACTGGTTTCAGCAATATGATTTTTTCTATATCAATACAAAGATGAGTCAGACTGTTTCTTCTTTTAGTTACTTACACCTGGTGAATAAATAGTGGCGTCGCTTTCCTGAAAAGTATAAAGCTTAGATGAGATTGGAGTTAGTTCCATTTCACTAGGAGTGGAGAGGAGTGAATTTTTAGATTGCTTTTAAAAGATAACTGAGAAACAGATTTTTTAGGTTAAATAGAACAGGAATTTAGAGACCATAATCACAGGAACTACTTCACTGAGCAAACTGCCTAAGTCAACTAAGGAAGGTAAGTCAGGTAAAGGACAAACAAATGGGTATATATTTATTAATATGTGATTTTTCTAGAAAATGCTTAGATTTATTTATTAAACTGTAATAGTTTTTTTTTTTTAATAGACATCTTAATCAGCAGAATGCTAAGAAAAGTTTGGATCATTTTATTCCTCATTTAAAAAAGAAAAAAACATAAGCCGGGCATGGTGGCACACGCCTGTAATCCCAGCACTCGGGAGGCTGAGGCAGGAGGATCGATGCGAATTTGAGACCAGCCTGGGCTACAAAAGTGAGCTCAAGGCCAGCCTCAACTGCATAGCGAGACCTTGTCTCAAAAAGACAGAAAAAAAAAAAACAGAAAAAAACATGTATCAAAGGTTTATTATATGATATATAAAATAAAGCCTGCCTAAAACCAGGAAGAATATGGGCATTCAATATTCAGATGACTAAAAAAGAATATGAGCTAAGTGAGTGAATATCCAACAGGTGTCCCAAGTCAGCTAAGCACAACACTTTACTGCTATTATTTCCTACTTCACATAATACTAAAATCAAATCAGAGATACATATACATTTAATGACAGCATTTTAAAAACCTAAGTGTTAAGTACAAGCAAAAAAGTTATGAATAGCATCTATTTTATTTATTAATGAGAGCTTATGCAATAAAAATATTTACATTAAAAGTTGTAAATACTTGTAATGGGTAATTTTAAGGGCCAACTGTACTGGGCTATTGTTTCTGGATGAAAAATTACTTCTTGATTTGTCTAAGACCGTGTTTCCTTTTGACAATAGCCTTTAATCAGTAGATTAAGTCAAAAGCACGCTGCCACCCCAAAGTGCTGGAATTACATCCAGTCCATTTATTGCAGACCTAATCAAAACAAAACTGTGGAGCGAGGGAAACTTGACCCTTGATTCCTGCCTGCCTGCTGACTGGGTCATCGGTGTAGACACTGACTGGAGCTCACGCTGTTGTCCTCCTCCTGAAGCCTTTGCACCACTGACATTTTTAGATCTCATGCTTATAGATAGCAGGGGGTGGGGTTTCTCTGTATTCGCAATTGTGCAGACTGGTTCTTCCAATAATTTTTTCTTATCAACTCATTTTCTCATACATATACAATAAGCACATGTCTACAGGTGTGTGTGTGGGTGTGGATGTGTGTGGTGTATATGTTGTCTCAAGGACCCTGAGTAATAAAATTTCCTATGAAAGAAAATTCATGGATTTCCAATTTCCTTGGATATATGAGATTTTTCTTGTCACCTTTTATATGAAAGAGAACAAAACAGTACCATCAAGACAAATGGCTTGCTTCCCATTGATGTGAAATCTTAATTTATATATATTTAATGTTTTTTTTAATGACATTCAATACTGCTTATATAGTTTTTATTTGATGTGTGCACACTGCTCACTTATTAAATACTTTCCAAGTTTATATTTAATTTCAGTTTTTTAAAATCCAAAAGCATTTTTTAAATGAGTACCATATGTTAACATACAAGTAGTGATTATAGAGATAAATGAAACATTTCACTTTCAAGGTCCTTGCTGCTCTGAAAGGATGACAATCATATAAATGAGTGACTATAATAAAATATGATAAATGATAATTATGAAATTTTGTGTAAAGTGGTATGGGGGCATATAGAGATAAATTAATGCATTTACCTTAGTGTGTTTCTTACATTTGAAAGTAAATTTTTAAGGATAAATTATCGCTGAAGACTATAACACTCTTGCTCCTTATAAATATTTGAAAGTTTGTATCACTTTGGAAATAATAAAGAATGTAGAAACACAACCTCTCCATAGTATAGGGAATCACAGTAAGGGTGCTACCGTTTTCCAAATCTTACAGTGTTACAATTCATACTGCTTATGACTTGCATTACAGCTCTTAAAAAATTAGTTGTGATTCCTTCCAACACTGATGCTCCACCAGAGAAATAAAGTGGAGCCCAAAAGGATATACTATCCTATGGCTTCAGCTTTTCAGCAATTCCCCTTAAGAATTAAATATCATTTATAAGGATTTTAATATTAATAAATTACATTTATTAGAAAGGCGTATTATTTAATAACCTTTGGGCACATTTGTAAAAGTAATAAGACAATATCTGCCATGGCAGCTTAATAGGAGACATAAAATCTAAACATATTTTATGGCATTAAGTATGAATACAAAGCAGGTCCAGATCAAATCTGTTCCAAATCTCAAAGATATAAAGAGGAAGTGACATTTAAAAATTCACCCTGGCTCTTTTGAAATCCTTCCCTTAACTCCGCTTTTTATTACTATATGACAAGTACTCTAAAACTTTAGTATATGTACAAGGTTTAGAGCTAGTAAAACTCTACCAAAAACCAGAAAAAAAAAACCCTTAAATGTAAAGTCAAGCAAATAGATTTTAAATGAGAGCTCATATTTGGAAAAAAAAATGAGAATATTAATTCTTTGTGGTTACCATGAGTTCTGGAGTATATTTTTGCCATTCTTATGTCAAATGAAAATGCTAGCATCCTGTTTAAAAGAACTGATAGATTTACTTGGCTAGAAGCATCAACAAAATATTCTGATTGATATTAAGCAAAGCATGAGAAGTAGTTAAAATCCCATTCCCTGATACTTGACATGACTTGAATTTTGTCCTTTGAAAATATAGATTATGTCTGAGTCCTCGGTATTGCTGCATGTGTCTTTATTTGGAATATGGTTTGCAGGTATAATCAAGTTGAAGTGAGATCACACTAGAGTAAGTTGGCTTCTTATGTAACAGCTCCCTTTTTCGTAACGACAGAGAAAGAGATGAGAGTGACCAAGATTAAGATACAGTTAACAAATGCTAAAGATTGCTGCTAACCATTAGAATGAGAAAAAAGCTCCTTCCTAGAATCTTCAGAGAAAGTATAGTCAGGTCATTGTGTGTGTGTGTGTGTGTGTGTGTGTGTGTGTGTGTGTGTGTGTGTGTTACCAAGGACTGAACTCCTGCAGGCAAGAAGTCATCTCACTTTGGACCTATAGCCTATGAAGTAGGAGGTTTTGTTCTTTATACTATTATGAAATGGCAGCCATAAAAATTGAATATAACTGTCCCAAATTTTAAAATGTTTGGTAGCTTTCGATTTAATTGATTTTCTAAACTAGGGATTGGCAAATATTGTCTATAAAAAGCCAGACAGTAAATATTTCTGGAACGGTGAAACACATGCAAGATGGTAAAAAGAAGAACAATGTACCACTAATAGGCATCGAAGAGAAAGGAGTCAATATAAATAATGTAAAAAGAATATGGACAGAAGTAGCAGCAGAAAATTTCCCAAATATGGGGAAGGCATCTGACATTCCGGTAACAGAGGCATACACAACTCCAAATAACATCAATCTAATTAAAAACAGACACAGACATATAATAATCAAGATCTCAAAAATGTAGCACACTACAATATATTAAAGTCCTACAGAGAAAAGAAAACAATCACATTTAAGTGAAAGCCCATCAAATTAATGACATATTTCTCCTCACAAACCATCAAGTCAAGAAGTCCATGGAGCAAATATTTCAAGTCCTCCATGAAAACAAATTCCAGCCTAGAATGTACACTCTGAAAACCTCTCAACCTCTCTTTTGAGTTTAATGGAGAAGTGACATACTTCCATGAGAAAGAACAACTAAAGAATTTCATGAGACAAGGTCAGCCCTACACAGAAAAGAAAAGGTGTTCTAATGAGGGACCAAAGTGGCTGTAAGTTCACGAATGAGAATGGAAAGAACACAAAAAATAGGGCAACCAATTAAACAAAGGAGAAGTGGTTTGCAACATCAGGTAAATAACATGTCAAACATACCTCAATAGGGTCTGGGGAGATAGCTCAGTAGAATAAGCACTTGCCTGGCAAGCGCAAGGGCCGGATTTCAATCCCCGGTTCTGAAAAAAAAAGTAAATAAATAAATAAAAATAAAAATAATAAAAAACATACCTCAGTACATTTCAATTATAATCATCAATGTAAATAGACTCACATCAGTAATTAAAAGAAATAGGCACAATAAATATATAAATATATATAAATATATATAAATAAAGAAATAGGCACAGTGGATTCGGAAGCAATATCCAACAAAATGCTGTATAGAAGAAACACACTTAACTCACAAAGAAATTCATAGGCTAAAAGTCAAAGGATGGAAAACAATACTACATATCCCAGCACCTCAGAAAAAAGCAGGGATAGTAATCCTCTTTGCAGAGAGTCTCAACTTGAAATCGAGAATGATCAAACGAAAGAAAGCCATTCTGTACTAGTTAGGGAAAAATACAAGATGAAGAGGTAGCAGTCCATAATAGTTGCACCAGTCTACATTCTCAGCAGCTATTGAGATGTGTTAGTTTTCTTCCCACAGCCTCTCCAATATTTGCTGTTGGTTGATTTCTTTATGATAGCCAGTCCTTCTGGGGTGATATAGTATCTCAATATTATTCTAATTTATATTTCCTCTGGAAAGTGTGTGTTCATCTCCAATGACCATTCTGCATTCAGTCTTTTAAATTTGGGGTCCTGTTTTTTTATTTATTTGTAAAATCTATATAGAAGACCTTTATCTGAGGGCCTATTCATTAAGAATTTTTCCACATGTATGGGTTATCTTTTCACTTTGTTGGTAATTTTCATTTTGCATAAACTTCTCAAACAGAGAAGGTCCTGGTTATTGATTCTTTTTTTTTCTCATTAAAATGAATAAAAATGAAAGAAAATCTCAGATAATTACAATGTTGTGTTGTGTAATCAAAATTCAGGGAAGGCAGTTAGAAAGAGTTTAAACTTCAAAAGCTCTGAAATATTTCAATAGCGCTTATTGACAAATTAACATGCCGGTGTAATTCAAAATATTCATCTACCATATGCCAAGAATTCTAGTAATCACCAGGACTATTATGAAAAAGGATCAAATTTTACCTGAAAAGTAGAGGTCATGATAGAAAGGGAAATGTGTGAACCATTGCAAAATGCATTTTAAAGAATATGAATTTGATTTTTGGTTTTTTAATAGTAAACACTTATTTAAAAGCAAAAAGAAAGGCAAGTAGGTTGGTAGGTTTATAATGTATTTGCTACATAATTTTGACAGATATAATTATTGCCATGAAAATATAACCACCTATAACATAATATTAAAATTATTTGCTTTGGTCAGTGGTTCTGGGTTACTATTTTATCAGTTGGGATGTGGTGATGTCATGAAGCCCTGACTTGAAACATGAAAAAGTGAGGTAATCATGATAAGAGACAATTATGACATTAAAACTATTGAGGTATGGAATTCTGAAAGAAACTCAAACACACTAAAAATAGCATTTAAGGAAGCTTTTCCATTATCCATCATTTGTTTTCACTAGACACTTTTAAACATTATCTGAACAGTAACATGTTTTGCCATTTTTTATGAAGAGCAGAAAAGATTTTTCCATAGTGAACACTAAAATTAATGACTTTATTAGCTCACAATCCTACTTCTCCACTTTGAAGTAAACTAATTTGCATTGAGTGAAGTCCTGTAAATGGAACAACTTTTTATTCATTTTAATGATAAAAAGATAAAGTAACAATGAAATGCTTTCAAAATAGGTTAGTAGGACAGTTACAATAATTAATACATTGTATATTACTGTCTTCATAGCAGTCATTCAGAGGACATGATGTAGACATATCTTGTCGAAACACTACAGGTAGAAACCTATCTTTTTAAGGAACTAAGAGAAAGTAGCTGTATATCTATGCTAACTGTGTTGTATATACATATTTTTTTTTCTTTTATCCCATGAAAAATCCTTAATTTATACTTTTCCAGAGTTGGTATCATGTGACACAAAGTCACTTGATGATTATTAGCTGACATTGACCAGAAGGGATGTTTCTCTCAGGACTGAGGTAGCTTGTTTGCTTTAAGCACTGAGACCTAGTCAGAGATATACACATGTGATAAATTTCCTAGCGTCTATGTCTTCCAAAACATCCCCCTTCTTTTGTTTTGTTTTTGTCAGAGATGAGTGTTCCATTGCCATTAGAGAAGCTGCATTTGGAACAGTCTTTAAAGGACCTCTTCATACTTGATATCAGTCCAAACATTGTAGGTATTTAAACTTAGCAAAATAACCCAATATAGTACTATAGTCCATAATAGTAGTAAAGTATCAGCACATGTGAAAATTGTCTGAAGTTGTTGACTTGACTGACTGTGTCAGATAGCAAAAGTTGCATTTTTAGTTATATAGTTCTTGCCTTAACTTGGTCTTAGCTATCAAACAGAAAAGTGTAACCACAAGGTATGAAAAGTAAAATTATATTAATATGTTGACCTGTAAATGCAAAACTTGATAATTTTTACTTGCATTTCCGTCAAGTGTCTAGGATTTACAAAATCACATTTCAGTATTCTCAATCAATTACTAAAGATGACATTCACTCAGGTATGCTTTGTTTTCCATGACCTATCCATAGCTCATAAAATGTCTTTTATGGCAAACATCAAATTTTAAACCTTTTCATTAAAGAATAATATATTAAAAACATAAATGAACAACTCCACAAAGCATCACTGCGCACACTCATATGAATCATAAAATGAATAAATAGACCATTAAATGCTCCGGAAGCATCTTTCAACAGCTCTTTGAATCACTTAAACCATCCAGAGCAAGTCAGCCACTCTTTGAATTAACCACATAATGTGCTGGCAATGTTTGTGTTCATTTATATACATATCCCATAACATATGCATCAATTCACATTCAGATTATTGATGGACATTATGATTATGCTATTTAACCGCAATATATATGTCTGTGGTTTATTATATTTGTTTTCTAAAATAATCAATTGTGTTCATAGAATACTGCCATATTTTCTCTATTGTACTCATTCTATTGTTGGACAGGTTTCAATATTATTATATTGAAAGTTCTCATGCAACCATGCATACACGTAAACATATGAAGAAGTGGGAAATTTCATCATCCAGGATGTGTCAACTCCAACATCATTTAGGAGTAAGAAAATTATCTTTAAATTACAAAATAGTGTCTTATATTAAACCATGCATAAAAGTTAAGCATTTTTTCATGATTTTTTGTCTTTTTGAGACAGGGTCTCGTTATACAGTTGAGGCTGGCCTTGAGCTCACTTTTGTAGCCCAGGCTGGTCTTGAACTCGCACTGATCTTCCTGCCTCAGCCTCCCGAGTGCTGGGATTACAGGTGTGCGCCACAACGCCTGGCTCATTTTTTCATGATTATAGTTTTCCTTTTCTGGAAAAATAATCATTGATTAATGCTTATTCTTACTTCTCATTAGTCATATGACTTATTTTATTTTATGATATAATTATCTGTTGAATTAATACATGAGAGATAAAAGAATTTACACTATAAACTATGTGAGGTTGTATCATACACCATTACATATTTGGAAAATCCACTTACAGTCTAAATGGGAATAAATTCCATTAGCATTGTTAAAATCTTAAGAGTTTTTAGAAACATTATCCAGTGTTAGATAAAAAACAAAAAAAGCAATTAGCTACTAAGAGCTACTAAGTAGTGACCAAGAATGTAAAGTTAAATTATGAAGTGCACTCCAGCAGAAAAGCTTTGTGATACTATTACTCTGTAACATAGGTACCTGAGCTTGTCATCACTGGCTTTCTGAGTATCAAATATCTTTGACTTAGCTTGGAAATGATATTTTCTGACCATCATTGATACTCTAATAACTTTCCATACAGTGTGCTATAAGCAGTTACACAATTTTCACAAGTTAACAGACCAGAAATTGGAGAAAAAGAGGGGCTATACGGATAGCCAACATTTTGGCCCTAGCCCTTCAAGGTCAAAAAATACCCAGGATATAAGGGAACCTGTACTGTAATATCCTATAACTCAGAGGTGTCCCAAATTTCCTGGTCAAGGAGATTATGGGACCTCAGAGGAAAGGGATGAATGAACTGTGGTGCGTCTAAGGAGAGTCACCCAAAGAAAAACATTCCCTCAGGCTTTCACAGAAAGCAAAATGGCCAAGCAATGGCCGTGACTTGTCCCAAAGGCTGATACTAACAACAGTTCTACAAAGTACTGCCTGTGGTCCCAAACTTAATCCTCAGGGGATTTGACCCTGAAAGATACAAAAAAAAAAAAAGTTTTCTTATACAGGTCTTGCTTCAACTTGCCCTTGACCACCCAGCAGGAAAAAAAAAATGCTTAATTACAATGCATGAAACACAGAGCTAGATTGGTGAGATGAACTTTAGGATGCTTAGATTCAATAGCTTCCAACATAACAAGCTTCACTGGTGGGCCACTGCAATTGCAGAACATTTGACTGTATATGTACTTGCTTCCTCTTAGTCCAAAGTATATTCTTTTCCTTTTTTTTCTTTTCTAACCAACATCAATAGAGAGGTGGGCCATGCCCACACACTGTACTCTGTAGAACGATTGGGAGGACAATATGCAATATGTCAACTTTCAAAGAAAAGAAAGGGGAAAAGAAAAAAAGATAATGTTGATTTAGAAGGGTTAATGTTTAATTGTTTGATCATTCTTATATACATATATGTATTAATCTAAACTGATCTGATGATGAAAATATGTAATATAACCCGTGTTAAATTTAAACAATAAAAAAGAAAGAAAGAAAGAAAGAAAGAAAGAAATTAACATATCAACAAAATTATGAAGTGCAAATTTCTTATAATTAAACTATTGGATATTGGTCAGATATCTGGCAACTTTAAAGAGTAGAATACTTCATTCATGGAAACAGAATATTTACCTTCCAAAATGAAAATATGTTTTATCTTTAAGTAATTATTTGAATATTTTCACAGTTTATAGTAACTAAGAAATCAAGGCTAGGCATTTCCTGACATTCAGGAAGATATTGTTTATATAACCTTGGATAAAATATTTTTAGGTAGCCACTTATGACAGAAATATATCCTAAACTTAAGGTTCATGGTTTCCTAAAATTTGGTACTTAATAGAAATTTCAATTTTTACAACCACATTATTCATAAAAATAAAATAATATATGTAAAGGGAAAATATTGTGGTTGAGTTTGAAATTAAAATAAAAGCATTATCTGGCTATTACCACCAGATGGAGAGCAAAATACTGACAATTATCTACAAAATAGAACTTTTTCTAACATTTGTTTATTTCAAAAAATATCATTTATTCCTCTCATCTCTATGCATGTAATAATAAAATTCTGAAATGACTAAATATACAGAACCAGGATGTGAACACTGTAGGACTTTGTGCCCAACCTCTCTGGAGAAATCTAGGTCACTGTCGTTTCCTACATCAGTGGAACCAGGTGATCAAGAAGATGCCTGCCACATAAGATGACCTAGATTTGGGTAAAATCATTGGACAAGGAAGACTAGTAAGGTGGAAAAATCCAGAATATGAGCCAACAGGGAGTAAGTTTGCTGAACCAGCATTGTACTTAGGGACAAAGACACTTCAAATAGAAGCAAGTGGGTGGGACCACCTCCTTTTTATAAAAAAATAATTTATTTTTTATCTTGTTTTTTTTATTTGTTAATGTCTTACTTTTACTTTTCTCCTTTCTTTTTTAAAGGTTGAGAAAAATGCCAGCCCCAGAAAAGTTAACCCCCAAACAGAGAGATTATGTTCTTATAATTCCCATTTACCCTTTAACCTTTATTCTTCTACTGTCTTCTCTAGTTTGTCAAAGCTTGAGAGAACATCCCTTGTTCTCCAAGCCTTGCTTCTACTTCCTTTCCAATTACCTTTGTGTTATGGTTTATGTCTAGTTGTCCCCCCAGTCTCATGGAGTCATTGGGCAGGGACTTCTAGAGTTTGAGACTTGATCCGTGATCCCTGGGATTATGGGTTTTAGTACTGATGGGATTATGGGTGGAAGTACTTCTGGGATTATG
>PVJA010027247.1:0-22500 GCA_004027025.1 Myocastor coypus
AAAAAAAAAAAGTAATGTGGATTTAGAAAGGTTAATGTTTAGTTGTTTGATCAATCTTATATACCTGTATGTATTAATCTAAACTGATCTGATGATGAAAATATGTAATATAACCATTGTTAAATTTAAACAATAAAAGAATTGAAAAAAAATAAATAAAATTTATGTGAAGTAAAAAAAAAAACGTACATGATGTATATATTGCACATGTGCTACTATACCTAGTGATACCTATACATTATCCTCCAGACAATGTCACACATTTCTTCAGTGAAATGTCATTTAAGATCAGTGAGTTAGATAAAACCTTCCTGCGTTCTAGATAGAGATGACCGATTAAAAGAGCTCTAATATGTCAAAATGGAAATCTAAGTGTGCAACAAAAATGCTATTATGGTTGTTGTGCTACAAAACTATGTATGGCTTTGATTTTAATTGTTTTGTGTAAAACTATACAACTATTGCCCATTGGCATTCTACTGCGATTCAACTATTAGAACATCCATGGCTATTAGAAAATAACAGGTCTACTTTGTATTCTTAGATGCTTGGCATTCATATAAAATAGTAATTTTTTTTCCATGGGACCGGGGTTCAAACTCCCAACCTTGCACTTGGCAGGCAGGCACTTGTGCCATGGAGCTATCTCCCCAGCCCCTCTAAAATAGTAATATTAAGTTCACTGCTATCATTACAAAGTATATGTCATAAGCCTTCTCTTTTGGATGTTCAACGACTGAGGTATGGAGACAGAAACCTAGAAAGATAAACAAGGTAAGAGGACAGCCACTATTTTGGTCCCAGTCCTGAGAGGTCAGTGAGGACCCAGGACATGCTAGAACTCTTTCAGTGGCATCCTGAAGCCCTTGATCGAGGAGCCTGTAGGACCACAGAGGATAAAGATCCATGGTGTATAGTGAGCCTAAGGACAGTCACTAGGAGAAAAGGTCCCTCAAGCATTCACAGAAAGCAACTTTCTTTCTTCAAGCAAAAGACTATGACTCATCCAGATGGCTGACACTGACTAAAGAATGAAAGTGTTATGCATGGTTCCAAGGTAAGTCCCGAGGAAACCTAATTGACCTTGACAAATGACAAAATTGATTAACATAGGTCTCACGTTTATTTGGTCTTGAATGTTCATCAGGAAAGTATAACCATAAGAGGTATAAAACAATTGCCAACTATACTCGTAACTGATCACTCTTCTGGAATAATATGCTGCATAGGATTAAATTGCTATGTGCAGGGACTTAAAATCTTTGGACTTGAAATCTTTAGCCCAAATTCAACAAGCTTAACTAGAATGGAAAGGATTTGAGGTCTCCTACAAAGCCCCCCAAATACATCTCCAATGTCAACTAAACAGGCATCTTTGCAAATATCAAACAAGAGGGAGAGCTGTGGGAAGTTGTGAGGCTGGACATCAGTCAAGGTCAGCATCAAGGTCAGCCTCAGGAACACAGCACCTGAGGCAAGTTCTGTGGGTAAGCTATGAAGAGGTTTCATGTGATATTCAGCTTCCCAAAACCATAAACAAACTCATGCTCCAGCTGGTGGGCCACTCCTCTTCTGACTCTTCCTTCCCATCAGAAGAGAAGGCTCCATAAGGCTTCAGTTTTCTGTATTCCAGCTCTAGTCCTTTTTCCTCCACCCCTTCACCATCTTCACCTGTGAACACTGAGAGCTGCACCCGATGCGGCATTCAGCATGGAAAAAAAAAGTAAGACGGGGTTGCTGTCAGCCATGACCTGGATGGACTTGTGTGTTCAGTTTACACACACATGTGAGACTACTTGGCAGCTACCACATGTGAGCAGCACTCAGGTCTGAAGCCCTCAACAGCCCCAGAGATCAGGGCCTTTGATCTAGGCGGCAGGGTGACAGGAGGTGACACAGGAGCAGGGGAGGCGTCCCAGTCCTTAGGGCACTAGGATTATGCCACTGTGCACGATGATGGTTCCCCTCTGTGTGCCTGTAGCTGCAGCAACGCCCATCTCTGTCATTCTCCAGCAGATGCCAAGTCAGCTCTTTTTCTCAGCTGCTGTGGACAGTGTGGCAGCGTCTGGGTACTGCTGTCATAACTTCACACGTGTATCTGCCAGTGAACACATGTGCTTCAAGGACGGTGGTGCCTACTTCATCGGGCTGGGTCACACAAGCCAGGACACAGGGTTGTGATCATTGCTGTCACCAGGAATCAGGTCATCCCCATGATTTCCAGTCACACTGGGCGCACCAGACAACAGAGGGGTGCAAAGATCAAAACACTGCGCTCCATGTGTCCACAAGGTGGCAGAGTTGGCCCAGAAGCAGGCAGCCTCCAGCAAATGGACCTCGGCAGTTGCTCCTGAGACCAAAGGAGCCCTTTTGCTAGGACAGGTGAACCTCTTAATGGGCTAACTACAACTGGAGCCTAGGGGTCAGAATCACAGGCAACTCAACCATACATCCACGGACTGTGTCTAGATCCCCGGATCCAGGACCCCAGGACTGGGGTGTTATCCCCAAATTCCATTTTCTTGCAGCTCTAGGACCCCATTTCTGGCTCCTGCTTGGGGAATCAGAGATTGGTGGCCTCTACTAAATTACTTTCTCCGAGTCCTGTGGTTCCGTGACTTCTTCAGAGGTTTCCAAAACCCATGTAAGGAGGCCTGGCACCCTGAACTCCATCTTTGTCCACCTTCAGTACAGAGATCCATCACCCCCAGTGCCAGGTAGAGCAGGCTCCAGCCCACAGCACTGGGCACAAGAGGAGTGGACTCTCTCCCATCAGGGGAGAGACAAGGGCTGGGACCTGAAGCTGGTGTCCACTGAGGAAGACAGGCCTGATGGAGGCAGACAGGCCCTGAAAAAAAAAAAAGGAATTTAGTGATAACACCCCAGTCCTGGGGTCCTGAATCTGGGGATCTAGCCACAGTCTGTGCATGTGTGGTTGAGTCGCCTGTGATTCTGACCTCTGGCCTCCAGTGGTAGTTAGGGCATTAGGATGTTCACTGGTCCTAGAAAAAGGGCTCCTTTGATCCCAGGAGCAACTGCCACCCACCAGATGGCCAAAGTGCACTTCCAAGCCCAAGAGGTACCCACCTGGAATCCCACCGTGACTCAGTGTGTGTGGGAAAAGACACCACACTGTGAGCCTTTGTTGCAGCCTCAGTAATACACAGAGACACAGACCAGGCAGGGGAGGACAGAGGGTGGTGGGAAGGCACAGGAGGGCTCGGTGAAACAGGCCAGGCCCACCTCCCTCCCTTCCTTCTCTGTCACTGCACCTGGAACAGAAGTTGTGTCCCGGGCCCAGCAGGATGGCTCAGTGGTCTAAAGCACCTGCTTACGAAAGCTTAGGTAGCTGCAGGGACCGCGGTTCGATCCCCAGCACCACATGCTGCGCCAGTCCTGCCCTCGGGGTGGGCTGAGCCGGCCATAAAAAAATAAATAAACAAACAAACAAAAGTTCTGAAACAAGAAAAAAAAATAATAAAGAAGTTGTGTCCCAATGGCGTGCTATGGTTGAGGAATATGTAAGTGTCCCTTGAGCTGCAGCAAGAGCCCCCTCCTCCATGCGCAGGAAGAAAAGGCTCTGGGATTAGATAAGGCCATGGGGAGTGCCATGTTCTCACACCAGATCAGGAGAAGAGAGATCAGAAAGGGACAAAGTGTGCACACAAGCATACATACCCCACACACACACTTGCTGTCCCCACCACCTGGGAAGCAAGAAGCCTTGGGAGGCAGCCCTTTGACCTGGGCCATGAGCAAAGTCCCCTCCCAGGACCCCAGACCTAGGGAGCCTGGCTGACCCTGGGGACACAGAGATCCCACTAGCTGGCTCAGAAGCCACCCCAGAAGGAGGGCCCACCTTGGGGCATCCTGAACACTTTTGCACCTCTGACTTGCATGTGGAAGGATGGCTGTGGTGGGCTGTGACTCACTGTGGGACAGCCCCCAACCTGTGGCCAGGGCAGGGCAGAGCATGCCAGGGCACCAGCCCAAGGCCTCCCTACAGCATGAGGTCTGGTCCCTTCCCACCTGCCTCGCTCCACCCAGGTCCAGAGAACAGCAAACCACCCATGAAGAGAGAAGAGGCAGACACGGTAGCGCAGCGATTTCTGACCCTCGGCCCAGCAGCCCGATCTCCTCTTCCCGATCTCCTCCCCATCTCTTCCTCATCTCCTCCCAATCTCTTCCCCATCTCTTCCCGATCTCTTCCCGATCTCTTCCCGATCTCCTCCCCATCTCTTCCTCATCTCCTCCCAATCTCTTCCCCATCTCTTCCCCATCTCTTCCCGATCTCTTCCCGATCTCCTCCCCATCTGTTCCTCATCTCCTCCCGATCTCTTCCCCATCTCTTCCTGATCTCCTCTTCCCGATCTCTTCCCGATCTCCTCCCCATCTCTTCCTCATCTCTTCCCGATCTCTTCCCAATCTCTTCCCCATCTCTTCCCTTCTGCGGTCTGCAGCCTGGAGGTGCTGCCATGCCCCCGATCTCCCAGGCTGCCCAACTCTTTCCTTGCCTCACTCAACTTCTTGCTGGAAGAGGGAAAAGTGGCAAAAGATGAACCAGTGTCTGAAGCCCTCAAGGCTTCCAGCAGGAAGAGGCTGCAGACTCCAGCAAGGAGACTCACACCTGGGCAAGGCCTTTCCCTCCCCACTCATCCTCTCCCTCCTGCCCTGCAGTGCCTGGGGTAGAGGTTTGGTCCTTCCTTCCCCAAGCCTACTCTGCAATGGACCCAGGAACTCTGCAGGCAAAGTGTCCTTGGAAGACTTTTGGCTTGTCCGGTGGGAATTTGGTTTCATCAAGCCCTGGCTGACCTTGGGAACTGCAGGGGGCGCTTCGGATCCCAGGTATTGGCTGCGTCTCCAGGTGCAAGCAACCCAGGACCCCAGCTCCTCAGGGCCTGTCCAAAAGCATGGCCTGGCAACTCCTGCTCCCTGTGTCCTGGGAAGCCACAACTTCGGTGAGCCCAGCTGGGGCCTAAGGCCCAGAGTGGCAACTCCTCCAATCCCTGCCACCTCCTGGTCACAGCACCGTGGGGATCAGGGCAACGCCTGGACGTGCAAGAAGGGCGGAAGGAATGGCACGGAGCCCATCTCTTGCAGCCTGCAGCTGTGCAAGCACAGGGGGTCTTCCAGCAGCTGTAATCTGGGGGTGCCCGTGTGGCAGTTAAAGGGTACCACTGAGAGGGAAAAAGACACTAACTTTGTGCGCTTCCGGCGGCGAAACAGGGCATCCCTTCCTGAACCCACCCTGCCGAGTTCGTTCAGAATTCAGGCGGCAGTAAGATTTTCATTGAGAGAAACCCAGCTGCCTCTCCCTACGCCCCCAGGCCTCTTCCTTCTCCCCGGGGTAAAGGTTTGGGGTAGGCTAGGAGGCGAGGAACAAGACCGGCCCGCGTGGTAAGGAACTGGGCACGGGCTTGCGGGCACTCAGCCAGCGCCCACGCTCAGCACAGGGGACACGAGGGTGTAGCTGGGGCCCCTGGGGACCTGGCTAGCCTTTCCCCACCACATCCCAAGCGCGCAAGGCCCAGCCGTGGGCAGCCCCCCACTCAACACTGGGACAAGGACCCCAAGCCCTGCTGTGCTTGGAGTCTCGAGCGGAAGCTGGGGAAACTGGGGCCGATTCTGGCCCTCCCCAAATTACACAACTCCCAGGGCCTCTTCCCGGGCTACGTGGAAATGACTCAGAGCCCAGGAATTGGAAGAACTGCAGGTGACCTTGGACAAGTGCTTTCCTTCCTCCGCCAGCCCAACCGAACAACTCCGCTCAAGGGGCCACGGCCCGACGGACGCGAAGTCCAGGTCCCTGCCCAGGGCTGGCGGTTACGGCTTCCAGCGATACACCCAGCACCAGGGGCTTCCGCATTCGCTTCCCCAGCGGGGTGCGGGGAAACCGGACGGGTTGAGCAAGTCCCTGGCAGAGCCGAATTCCCGGCATGACCTGAGAAGCTAGGCTGAGCCCCGACACCCGCTGTCGTCCCTGCCCGGGGCCTCAGGGCGCAGCCCGAGAATCCGCCTCCTACATTTTCCCTGGAGAGGCCGCGGGTGCGAGGAGGCCGGGGCTCAGGCACCAGGGAGAAGGGGATGGAGGAACAGGGCGCGACAGGAACAAGTGGGCACTGTGTCCTCCTTCCTGGGCGCAGACCCGAGCTTGCTCTCTAAGCCGTCAGGACCGCGCTCACTTGAGCGTCCCTGCACTCCGCATCCAGGGACCTCAACTCCCGCGCGCACCTGCGTACGCAGCAATCGGCCCCCCGCGCGCGCACCTGCGTACGCCTGCCCCTCCTGCGCGCCTCACACACCTGCACACGGCGCCCCGCATTCACACTCACCTGGCACCCCGCGCGCACAGTCGAGGGAGACGGGAACCCCGCTCCAACGCCCAGGGCCCCGCCCGCGCGCTCCGCCCCAGCCTGGCCCCGGCCCCTGCCCCGCGGGCGCCCCCCGCGGCGCTGCCCCGCCCCTGCCGGTCCCGGGCCTCGGCCCGCCGCCCCGCAGCCGGCCCACCTGGTGCAGCACCGCCCTCTGAGCCCGCGTACCCGCGCACATCCACGCACCGGCACACCCCGCGCACACCCGCGCACCGGCAAACCCCCAACCAGTTCCAGGGCCAGGCCCGCCCTGCGCCCGCGCTCTCTGGGTATACCCCGGCCTGCGCGCCCCAGCCCGCGATGCCTCCACTTGGATACTTCTTGGTGCTCTGCAGCCTGAGGCAGGCGCTGGGCAGTTACCCGATCTGGTGGTAAGTACGCCTAAGCCGGGGCTCCATAGCCGTTCCCTCACAGGCCTGGACCCCGCGCGCGCTGCCACTTGGCCCTGTTCAAATCGCGCCTGGCATGAAGGTGTCAGAGCTTCCGGGGACCCGAATTCCCCGGGCCTGGGGAGGGGAGCTGTAGAGATTCCAAACGTCCCGGCGTCGGGCAGGGAAAAGGGAACCAGGGCGCGAAGACCAGGCTATAGGCGGCACTAGAAGACAAGCGGGACCGCGCGGAGAGGAGGCACAGTTGCGGGGACTCTCACAAGAGCGTGCGCGCACTTTAAAACAAAGTTGGTGGGACAAGACCGAACAGCTCGAGGTGCAGTTACGTAAAGACAGCCGGGCCGGGGGAGTGGCAGGGAGTGGCGGTGCGGGGCCAGCCCTCGGCGAGTGAGGGGCTCGGAGTACAAAGACGTGGGTGGGTTCGAGACCTTGCGAGGGGGGACCCGGCCGCATCCTGGAGGACAAGGCCGTGCCGCGTCCTCCCCTCGGGCCGAGGCGCATGGTGGCGAGGCCTTCCTGAGTGTGGGGACGCAGTGCAGATGAACCAAAGGGCCTCCCCTGCGCACACCCGGGAGAACGGCGG
The DNA here is from genome assembly GCA_004027025.1 of Myocastor coypus. NCBI lineage: Eukaryota > Metazoa > Chordata > Mammalia > Rodentia > Myocastoridae > Myocastor > Myocastor coypus. The sequence goes on from PVJA010027247.1 coordinate 7,344, forward strand.
GCGACCTTTCCTCAGGGCGGTCAGTGGCACAGGGCGCCTACTGCCACCACGCGAGGTTTCTCCGACTCCTGCGCGAGGGTGCCCAGACCCCTCCATACAGGAATGCGGGCGCCGAGGGCCAGAGAGCGGGACTGGAGCCTCCGCACTAACGTGCGCACTCCCCCGCCCTGGAGCCCGTTCCGACGGCTCGACTGGAATTATAATAATTACGCCGAGGGGAAGGGGGGACGCAGCTACCCGGAGTACATCTAATCCGATAATAATTTTTCTCTGCGAGATGGTTTAGGAGAGGAGCCGCGGAGCTCGGGGTGGGGAAGGGAGGGCGGGCAGCTCAGGGCCCGCGAGAGGCCCGGAGTGGCTGCGAAGCGGTGGGGACGCGCCTGGGACTCCGTATCGTGAGAGCCCGTGTGCCCCGCGGCATCCCAAGCGCCTTGGGGAACGGGGACACCAGCGCGCTTCGCACTGGCCGCGGCCGTGGGACAGTGTCCATGGAGCCCCGTGGGCTGCACTCCTGACCTAGCTTCTAATTAGAACCCGCCGCTTCCACCTTTTCGGGGCCACTGAAGCACCCGCACCCCAGAGCTTCTCCTGTCGCCAGGTTGTCTGATACCTGCGCCCTGAGCCCTTTGACCTAAGGGGGGTGGGGTCCCTGGCTTTGCCCACCTCAGCACATGAATAACACCCCTTGCATAGAGCTGTCCCGCCCAAAAAGGGCCTTCTCACTCCATGGTGGCCTCCTGGGAGAGGGGAACAAGAAGTGAGGCCCCTGGGACTGGGTTCTCCCACGGGTCCGCAGCGTTGTGGCCTAGAAGACAGAACCCACCTAGTCCTCTAAGGCAGGGACCGGATCGTGGGCCCCGCCCCGCCCCCTGCATTGTTTCACTGGATTCTCACACACAGCCCTACTTCCTGAGAAGGAGCCCAGAGAGATGACTCCCTGGGGATAGGACCGAGGCCGCTGGTGACCCAGGAAGGCCGGGCTGGGGTGAGGGCACCCCAGGCCAAGGGGAGCAGGTGGCGTGGGCATCCTTAAAATCGCGCTGTGGCTTTCCACCTGCACCATGTCACCGCTCACTCACCATACAGAGAGCAGCAGGCGAGAAGTGGTGGCCTCCGGCCTGCAGAGCTGCCCCAGTCTCTAGGTTGGTCCCCCCTGCACCACAGAGCCCAGCTCCCTGCCTCGCTTGCAGCCTTCGCATATGAAAGTGAAAGTGACTGGGAACCTCCTCACCTGGCCGGCGAAGCCAGGAAGCCTCCACCGGAGTAATTAGGCTTTGAAGCTGGTGTGGCTCTTGGGGTGAGGGGAGAGGGAGAATGTTGCAGACCCCTGGGCAGAGGCTGGAGGCCTGGCTCGCCCAGGCAGGGCGGCAGTGCAAAGGCCAGCGTCTCAGCAAGACCAGATCCCACAGAGCTGTGCGGACCTCCAGAGCAGCCTTTCAGCAGCTGTGGTGCCAGGGTCCCAGGCCAGGGAGCTCTAAGTCGCCCCAGCCTTTGTCTTCCTCCACGTTTCTGGTCCCGTCCCCTCCCAGGGAGCTGAGGGCCAGCAGGGTCTGCAGGCGCACAGTGCCTCAGACAGAGCCGGCCGTGCACTCTGGGCTCCCTCCATCTGCCCCAGGCGAGGCTAGAGCTCTCCCCTTTTCTTTGCAGTTCTCCTCTTAGTATCCCCCCAGGCGCAGGCAGTTGACTTTGTTCACTTTTGAATTCCTCCTCACCTCCTTCAGCCACCTGCCCCTCAGGGGACGCCTCCCTTGGGGACAGCCTGGCATGCCCACCCTCCTCAAGGGTCCGTGCTCAAGCCCAGTCCTTCACAGAAGCCTTGGCCTCAGCCACACACAGCCCACATCTCTGGCCCAGTGGGCCCTCCACCCACCACACCACTGTTGCTTACAGGCCCTGCTCCTCAGGCAGGGGCCTCAGGGTAGGAGGGAGTGAGCGCATGAAGTGCTGCACCCTAGGAGGTAGTGAGAGAAAATGGGCACAGTGGCAGACATCTGGGCTCCCAGCACAGACAGGCAGGGTCCTCCTCTTCACCTCCTGAGCTGCCGTGGAAGCACACACCACAAAGCTTGCCAGTGCGCCCTCCTCTCCCTTCTGACCCTATCTGTCTCTGTGCAGTGACACCCCCCCCCCATCGCCTGGTCTCTGTTCCCTGACTCTGCTCATCTTGGTCTCCCTGTCTCTGTTTTCCTCTGTGCTGAGACCACTGAGCTTGGTAACCAGCACCTAAAATCTGTGAGATGGGAGAAACCAAGGCACCTGGTCCACCCCCCTGCTGGTCTCCAGGGCCAGGCTCTCTGGCTCTGGGCTGGGCCTGGCTTCCCGACAGGCAACAATCAGACTTCACGGGGAACCACCAGGGATGGCTGCTCTTTCCTTGTCTGCACAAGCCTCTTCCTACCCGCCCCCGCCATGACCCTCCCCCTCCGCACCCCCACCCCGCCATGACCAGGAACTGGTGGGTGGGTACAATCCACCAATTTAGAGGGACATTAAGGCCTGGGGGACATTAAGGCCCGATGGTCACTTCACCCACCAGTTTCCTGTCGCAGGCTCCAGCATGAAGGGCAGTGCAGCATGGCCTGGAGAGGGGATGGGACTCAGGTTGTCACCCTGACCAGCGGCTCCTGGCCGCAGAGCCCATCTGTGAGTAACAGGTCACCAGTGCAGAGCAGCTGGTGTGGAGCAGGGCAGCCCAAGACCACAGTACCCTGTGCGTCCTACCTGGCCTCCCTAGTTCCAAGAACCTCCTGGGACACTGCACTCAACTGTGGCCCATTGTGGACTGATGGCGGACAGGGCCGCCTGCTGAGAAGCTCAGCTCCAGAGATGTTCGGCCACTTCATCAGTGGCTGGAAGGAGCCCGTGAAGGCTGACGGGGCTCATGGCCCGAATAGTACCCCAGGCACAAGGTGGGGTGATGGTGGCCCATAGAGTGCCCAAAGACACGGTTCGTGAACGGTGGCTTCACAGGGAGTGTCCTAAGCCGAGCCTCAGGAAAGGTGCAGCCACCGTGCTGGCCCGGCCCCCGCAGAGGTGTGACCATCCCTGTCCTTCCTGGCCTTGCCCTGCCTCCTGCAGCTATCATCTGTCTGTGAGGTCCCAAGGGGCTGGTGTGTGGATAAGGGCTGAACCCAGCGCTGTAAGACCTCTGACCTGGCCACCCTCTCTGCCCTGCTGCTGCGCCACACACTCCCAGCCCTGCCCGTGCCTCGGTCTCTCTCCCCGGCTCCCCAGGTGACACCCTGGAGGTGTCTCGCACATGCTGCTTGCACATTCTTTCCCTGGAACGTGCCGCTGCTGCTGCCGTCCGGGACGCTGCAAATCCATGGCCGCCGGCGTGGCAGCCGTGCCTCCTGCCAGGACTCGCCCAAAGTATGTGTCAGTAATCCCACTCGGGCCAGCCCGGGGCGAGGCAGGCACTGGCGGCCAGCCCCTCCCTGGCACAGACGCCCCGCACCCCTGCAGGATGAGGACGGTCCCCTCTGCTTTGGGGAAGAGAAGCCCACCTGAGGTTGGGGCAGGCCTTGCAGGGCAGTCTGTGTAGGGAGAAGATGCTAAGCCCCGCCCTGGGCTAGAACCTCATCTTGCTTTCATGCCGCAGGAGCCGCGAGCCCAGGGACAGCAGCTCGGCACTGGTTCAACCTGAGCCAGACTACAGCCCCATCCCCACTCTCCTGGGTCCCACTGGGTCACTGTGCCCGGCTCCATGCCAGCTGTGCCAGGACAAGAGAGGCCAGGCAAGGTTCCTCTGCTGTCAGGTGCAGCAGGAGGTGCTGAGCACCAGGCCCAGGAAGGCAGGTGGTAAGGCCTGGGGTGCAGAGGGACTTAGAGAGGGTGGGCCCAGAAAACCTGTCAGCAAGGGTGGCCAGGCCCTCTTGGTCAGGAGTTCCCACAGATCCCAGCCCGCCCTCCAGTAGAACCAGATCTCACTGCGTCATTTACAGATGGGAAACCAAGGCCTCAGAGGGGAAAGGGCATCACAGGGTCCAGGGATGAGCCCCAGTCTAGGCCCAGCAAAGAGCCACAACCTCTGCCCTGTGGACCCTCCTTGCCCGTGGCCCAGCAGGTCCTTCACCTGCTCTAGAGGCCCCCAGGAAGCAAGCAGACGCCACACAGTGTCCTAACCTTGAGAGTTTACCACCTGGGAGCCACCAGCCCCATGGTGAGCTGTGGTAAGCTGTGGTCCCAAGAGCCACACCCCACCACAGGGCACAGTGAGGGCTGTATACAGCATGGCAGGCTCTGCCTCTGCCTGAGCCCCTGTCCCTGCGCACAGGCTGCTTCTGCCACCTTGGGGAGTGGAAGGGCAGGAGGCGCCATGGGGCCAAACAGGAGCAGAGCCTGGGCTGGCCCTTCCCCTGCGTGTCACAGCCAGCATCTACTGGGTCCCTGGCTAAGTTCCCAGCCTCTCAGCAGGAGGAGGAGAAAGAAAACCATCAGGGCTGGGAGGATGTGGGCGTGGCACGCGTGGCTGTGGCCCACAGAGGGGTGCACATGCTGCAGGTGCCTGCTCCTGCGTGCAGATGCCTACCAGCAGTAGTGGAAACAAAGGTGGCTGCATCTGTCACCCGACCCGGTCAGATGCTGGCTGTGTCCATTCATACCCAGATGTGTATTGTTCCCACACATCAGAAACCTGGGTGCTACCTTAGAGGCTTGACGTCTTCTGCATCTCCGAGAGCTTTCTGATACCACCGGGGCTACTGGGTCCCCACCTGGCCCCTGAGGGCTCTACCCTGAGAGCCTGGTCTCGATGTCCCATGGTGCAGAGAGGTCTTGCACAGCTGGACCCAGGACAGGCACCTGCAGAACCGAGGGCTGCCTGGGGGGCAGTGAGGTGCACTCTGCTCAGCCTCGAAGCTCCTGACCTGGGGACAGCACGGCGTAACAGCCGCAGAGTGGTAGAACCCAAGGCACTCAGCCAGGGGGCTGGCAAATGGGAATGCCCACGCCTGCCAGGACACCGTCTGCCACTGAAGGGCTTGTAGCCAGAGACAGAAGGCATGAATTCCTCCTGGGGTGAATCACCAGGGCCAGGCGTAAAGAAATGGGTGCAGCAGGGGCCGGCCAGGCTCCATGTCCCCGGGCCAGGGCAGTACTTGCCACCTCCCCGCAGGAGCCAGACCTCCCTGGACCCGGACAGGTGGGATCTGAGGCGCAAGTAGAAAGTGACCCTGAGCCGGGGTGCCAGGCCTCCATATGAATAGCTCTCAAGAGGCCCCTGAACTTGGGAGACGCCAGCTGCACCACTGTGAAGGGCTCCGGAGCTGTCAGTGGGTGCTCACAGAAGGCGTAAGGGGGCTGCACACTTGTACATAGGCTGAAGACCACTGTGGGGGCTGGGCCGGGGGCATCTCTTGGGCCCGAATAAGCAGGGGGCAGGACACTGGCCCCAGGTATCCTTCATCACCCTGGGCACCTGGCTCTTTGTAGGACGCTGGCACCCTGGAGAGGGGAAGGGAGCTCTGTACCCAGCTGACACTGTAAGCTAACATCACCGAGAGACAGTCAACAGGTGCAGCTGGCCACATTCAGTCTGTCAGCAGCGCCCTCGGTTGCTGGCCGTCGTCGGACTGCCTTGGGAGGAGCCTGCTGTGGTGCAGGCTCTGCTCGTGAGGGAAACATGGCTCCGAAGTCCCGCAGGGCAAGCCAGAGGTAGCTGGCCAACCCAGTGGGGCACAAGTTCCCTCCCAATGTCTGTCGTGGAAGTGCAGCGGTGCCATGGTGGCTGCTTTGTGGCTGCATAGTGGCTGCCTATGGGTATGGCTTGATTTGCTTAGCAGGGCTGTTCTATGTGACAGGGGCAGTGTGGACCCATCCTGCCACTGTGCCCTCCCATGGTCCCCTCCAAGCCCCAAGCTTGGGTGGTCACTGCAGCAGGAGAGGTTCTGGGTTGGATGGAATACACACACCTCTGCACGATGCCCCACACACGATTGGCGGAGGAGTGGGGCTGTCTAGCACGGTGAAACCACGTCCCCAGAACACCTCCTGCCCCGTACTTGAGAGCCCTCATGCTTGTCCCCTCCCTCCAACCCAAGGCACTCGGTGGGTGCTAGGAGTCAGGGAGGAGGCCGGCAGCCGGTTGGCCCAGCCCTGCGGACAGCGATGTAGCTCAGTGGAGTCCGTGGCCACCTGTGTCTGGCTCAGGGCCTCATGAGGCCAGAGCCGAGGAAGGTCCCGCCTTGGCCTCAGCTGTCTTGCCAGGGACAGGCCAGAGTCTGAAGCTTCCTGTAGTCATTCCTGGCTTCTGCAGCGTGGTCCCCACCTCGCAGGGCCAGCCAAGGCAAATCCCGCACCCAGCTCCCTGGCTTCTTGGAGTACACGAATGAATCTAACGCAGAGTGTCTTGACCTGATGACCACCCGCCACAGGCCCAGCTCCTTACACAGCTCTGGCCTGGGTGCGCCAGAGTCTGGTGGATACGGCAAGAGGCTTTCCCCAGGCCTGTAAGAGGCCACCGCCTCTTCTGTGTGCCTGGTATACACAGGGGAAATGGGCCACAGGTGCCACACCTGTGTCCTCAGACTCACTAGGCAGGACAGGAGCCAGGCCCACATCCCAAGCGTCCCCCTTGTGTGGGTGAACAGCAGGGCTATGTCCACGTGGCAGCAATGACCTTGTGGCCGTGTGGCCGAATGAGTAGGGGCCAGGGCTCTGGAGTCCCGGTGCATCTGCACGGTTCTTGCCTTGCTTCTGGGCAACGGTGCAAGGGGGTGTGGTGCCCACCCTGCCTTGGTTTCCCCCACGGCCTGGCATAGCCTTGTAGTCACCGTGCCTATTTCTCCTCTTGTACTTGTCCTTCTGGGACGTGAAGTGGGGACAGCACAGTCCCCTGCCTGTCAGTTCTTCCCGGCCTTACAAGACATTCGTCAGCCTCAGCCTCAGACCACCCCCCCCCAGTTCTGCATGCACAGTAAGCTCCCAGGCAGTGGTCAGCATGGACTCCTGGAAAGCAGTTTCTGGGGGACAGGCATATCCACCATGGCTGGGGACACAAGGAGACCCAGCCCCGTGACTCCTCCAGCGTGCCCTGGAGAGTGCTGTGATAACGTCTGTGTCCTCTTGGGTTAAAAATTTGAGCCCAGGGGCTCTGAGGAAAGGAGGGATAGTGCTCTGATTTGGATTTTTATGAGTCCCAATGATTTAGTTGGTGCTCAAGGTCCAGCTGAACCTAGAACTCAGAGCTCTTGCTGTGGGATACAGGAAGCAGGCCCTGTGAGAAGATGGGGAACACCTCCTCCTCCTGCTCTGCTCCTAACCTCAAGACTGCATGGGAGGGTCCAGTCGCCCATTTGGAGCTGTGCAGGAGGGGACCGTGCACGCAGACGCACACCCTCACCTGCCCTGGACATTACCCTGCTGGCTGTCAAGGCCAGGGGGAGGGGAGGGCGCCAGACCTAGTCAACCCCCAGGTGGGCTGGCTGGGCATCCTCTTGCGAGCCTGTCCCTACCCTCACCAGAGAGGGCCTTTGTGTGGGAAATGAGGCTGCTTGCCTAAGAACTGGGCATGGCCCCCACTATTCTGAAGGCTGGGGCCTCTTTTTCCAGCTCTGAACCAATTCCTTTGTTTCCCACTCATTCTGAGTCTCCAGGTCAGCAAACATTCAGCAACTAAAATTCCCTCCGGGAGGAGAGGGAGGCCTGTGATCTAGGAAGGGCGTGGGCTTGCCTTCGGCGCCCATGCTCAGGGTTCCCATGGGTCCTGGGCCTGGGACTCGGACCCAGCTACTGGCCTCCACCACTATGCTGTGCTCCCAGCACACCCAGCCCCTGTGTGTTTTGCAGCTGATGCCAAGCGAGTCCCTGGAGCAATGGGTCTCTGAGGCAGGGCCCTATAGCGACAGCATGTCTTTGCTTAGAACAGGCACCTCAGCCTGGGCCTGAGGACAGCTGGCCATGAGCTGCCTCCTTGGGGTTCTGGCGCTGTTCCTTCTCTGCTAGACAGAACCATGGAGGAGGCCAGGGAAGGGACAAGGCTTCATGGAGGCCAGGGTGGCTCTGCTCCCTGCTTTCTGCAGGGGAGGAGGCAGGGGTGCAGTGTAGGCACGAGGTCAGCAGCACACAGGACCTGCTCCTGTCCAGCTCACTGGCCTGGCCTGTAGCTCATCTTCCCTGCAGCCCAGGGGACCCGGGTGGGGCACGGCCGGCCCCGGACACATCCAGCCATCAGGCAAGGGAGAGAATGACTAGATGTAGGGCTCTGTGGATGTGAAGAGCCTGGATCCACGGGCAACCAGAACCTGAGCCCTGCCTCCCTGGCCTAAGCTGTGGACTAGAAGTCTTCACAGGGAGGGCTGTGCACACATGGGTCTGTGCTGGCCCCCCTGGGGACTGAAGATGTCTGCCCAAACTCATCTGCCCAAAGGCACAGACTTACAGCACAGGGGACACTGTCCACACTGTGCTCACCTTGAGTCTCAGGCTAGAGATGGCCCACAGTGACCTTAGAACGGGAGTAACTCCCAGTCCCCGTGCCACCATGGGAGGGGAGTGCTCTTGAGTCCCACCGCCCTGGGAAGGGACACACACCCTTCACCACATCTCCAGGGTAAGCAGGGGGTCATGGGCAAAGCTCAGCCTGCTTCTCCCAGGTGCCAGGGCCACCCATAAGGCTGGCCTTGGCAGTGCCCCTCGGGCCAGGCCCAGCTGCTCCAAGCCCAGGTGTCTGTCCTGGTGGAGTGGAGGTTCCTCAGAGGCTGCCCACCCCTGGCTCAGGGCTGTGCCGCCTCCAGCCAGGGGCCACATCTTTCTCTGCCCTCCCTCAGGTCCCTGGCGGTCGGGCCGCAGTTCTCCATGCTGGGTAGCCACCCGGTCCTCTGTGCCAGCATCCCTGGCCTGGTGCCCAAGCAGCTGCGCTTCTGCCGGAACTACGTGGACATCATGCCCGGCGTGGCTGAGGGCGTGAAGGTGGGCATCCAGGAGTGCCAGCACCAGTTCCGTGGCCGTCGCTGGAACTGCACCACCGTGAACGACAGCCTGGCCATCTTTGGGCCAGTGCTTGACAGAGGTACTGGGGTCTCGGGGGACCAGCAGCCATGGGGAGTCCTGGGCATGTGGTGCCGGGCCCTGGTCCAGATGCTGCTTATGCCCTTCTCAAAGGTGGCAGAGCCAAACAGTGGCTGCCACACCTCTGACCTGCATGTCTTTGGACCTCAAGTCTGGGTTTGAGGACAGAGACAAAGATACAGAGGCAGAGACAGAGAAAGACTGATGGAGAGGCAGGGAGGCAGAGACAGGGAGAGAGGGGATGAGACGGAGAGCTGCATGAGGCAGAGATGCAGGAACAGACAGAGACAAAGTCAGAGTTAGAGACAGAGAAACAGGGAGAGACAGAATAGAGATAGCAAGAAGGGGTCAGGGAAGATGGAGGCAGAGCGCAGAGCTGGGGGGAGAACGACGACAGCCTTGGGGGAGTCAATCCTCTCTGTGCAACTGGGGGGTCCGGTCACTGACTGTGGAGCACACTGGGCACCCCGAGCCTGTAGGCACTGCCTGGCTGGTGGCCAGGATTTCCCCCGGCCTTTGTGTCATTCTCAGACTCCCCGCAAGGGCAGTCATCACTGCTGGGCACGGTGGTGCATGCATCATGCCAGCATTCTGGGAGGCCGAGGCAGGGGGACTGAGACTCCAAGCCCCAATGGAATAATTTCTTGTCTTAAAGAGATGATGTCTCAGGCCCAGCCAAATAGCTCAGCGAATTAAAGCACCTGCAAGCAGGTGCAGGGGCTGAAGTTTCAATCCCTGGGCCTGCCATACAGGCCCCGCCCCCAGGGTGCCCTGAGACAGCAATTGAGCCTGGGCACAGTGGCGCACACCTGTAATCCAGCTCTTGGGAGGCTGCAAACAGGTGGATCACTATGAACCCGATCTAACAGTGGGACCCTGCACACCCTGTAGACCCTTCCCTAAAATACAAGAGAGAGAGAGAGAGAGAGAGAGAGAGAGAGAGAGAGAGAGAGAGAGAGAGAGAGAGAGAGAGAGAGAGAGATGTTATATCAAAATTAAAAATAAAAGACTGGGATATAGCTCAGCACTTTGACCCTGGGCTCAATCTCCAGTGCAGGGGAAACAAAACAAAATGTCTAGTTTCGGAGTGTGTGTGTGTGTGTGTGTGCTGGGTGATACTCCAGGCTCTCTGCACACAGCGTCCAGCAGGGCTACAGTCCTCTTCATGGCGGATGCTGCACCATGCAGAGGGCCACGCTGTGCATCCACACCAGCTACAGGCACATGGCTTGTCTTCACCTCTGACAGCCAAGACAGGCACTGCTGGGAGCTTTCTTGGCCAAGTGTCCCTAAATGCCTGCTTTCAAGTCTTTTGGGAAAATAATCAGGAGTGGGGTCGCTAGTTCTTATGCTAACTCTAATTAAAAGGTCTTAGTTTTTTATTTATTTATTTATTTATTTATTTATTTATTTATTTTTCTTGTTTCAGAACCTTTGTTTGTTTATTCACTCATTTTTATGGCCGGCTCAGCCCACCCCGAGGGCAGGGCTGGAGCAGCATGTGGTGCCGAGGATAGAACCACAGTCCCTGAAGCTGCCCAAGCTTTCCCAAGCAGGCGCTTTAGACCACTGAGCCATCCCGCCGGGTGCAAGGTTTTAGTTTTTAATAAATCGCCACAGCGTGGCTGTATGGTGGTGTTTGATTTGCACACCCATGGCCAGTGACACTGACTGTGTGTGTCCCCCTCAGTGAAACAGTGACCTGAGACCTCTGCCTGCTTCTAGTGAAGTCATCTTTTTGTCACAGAGCTGCAAGAGCTCTTTATGGACCCTTGGTGCCAGGCAGCTCTGGATATGGTGGGACTGCCTTTCCACCCAGGGCAGCAGCCTTGCCTGTACCACTTCTAGCTGTGCTGATGCCAGCTAAGTAAGCAGTGCCCAGTCACAGGCTGCAAGGGCCATGCTATGCTTTCCTGTGAGTCTAGGGGCTCGTCTGTTATACTCGGGTGTCCGAACATTTGGAGCTAATGTTTGTGAGCACATCTGGTCACCACCATGACACCAGGGTGCTGTAGCTTTCAGGCCTGTAATCAGAAATAAGGCTGGATCGTCTTATACCCAGTTTCTTCTTGCAAGACTGCCTCAACTGTTTGGGGTCCTCTCAATTCTCTGTGAAGGTTAGGACCAGGGTTTCTGTTCCTGAAATGGTGGAAGGCCCTTGAGGTTGTGATGGCCACACTGAGTGCGCACTTCCTGCGGAAGTGTGGTTATCAGGACCAAGCCCGTCATCCCACTTCATCAGAGCTCCGTGCATTGCCTCAGCAATGCCTTGTGGTGTTGGGATGCAGGCTTCCACTCCTTCCTTGAGACTGTGTTATTTCTGACACTGTTGGAAGTGAATTGCTCTCTTTTTCTGGATGGTTTCTTGCTCAAATACAGATGTACAGCTTTTCTGTAGAGGGACGCTGTCTGCATCCTCATCCTGTATCCTGAGTGTTTGCTTGGTTTGTTTGCTGGCTCTGAGAAGTTGGCCTGTTTCCTGTTGTTCATCTTGGGGTAGTCTGTGGGATTCTGTCTCCAGGACCTGCTCGTCTGTGAAGGGACAGCTCTGCCTCTTCCTTTCGTCTCCTGCTGGGTCTGTGGTGGTGCACAGAGGGCAGAGAGGCCTGTGACCTCCTCTCATTTGAGGGTGACAAAGTTCAGCCTTTGGCCACTGAGCATGCAACAGACTGTAACAGTCACCCCACCCTCTGTCATGTGCCCAGTAGTGGGCTTCTGGTGGTTTTCAGCATTGTTGAGAAAAACCCATGGCTCACCCTGACAGAATCTGGAGTCTGACAAAACATTTCAGACCTATCTGTGAAGTCAAGCACAGCTCCACAAGGAAGGGCTGTTCTGCCGCTCACCTGGTGGCTTCCTACCAGGCTCTCAGGTGGGAATATTGACTCCACTGCCCAGTGGGCTGCCCAGGTCACTCTGGGATGTCCCCAGGGTGGAACTTGGCATGCTGTGGCCAAGCTGCAGATGGCATGGAGAAGCCTAGGCCAGGGTGGGCAGTGCTGTGGATACGGATGACTGACCACCCTGGGTGTGCTTTGCACCCATGTCTCTGTGACTTCCCTTCACATCTGTGGCCCAGGTCACATGCTCAGGGTTTCCAGCTGTCCCCTCCACCCTGCCACACACCTCCACCTCAGTCCAGAGCCAGCCCCCACCCTCATGGAGCTTGAATCCGTGTTTCTGAGCTATGGCTCCTGACAGGGCAACTGCCCCTCGCTCCATCCCTCCCTGCCCTGGTCCAGGCACAAGCTGCAGTTTGTATCTCAAATTCCTACACCAAGATCCCCAGGTGACAGCTTGGGGAAGTGGAGCTGCCAAGCATGATGAGGTCAGAGGGTACAGTCTTGGGGGAGGGGCGGAGCCCCTCTAAAAGACACTGTGTATGGACAGAAAAGAGCCTCTGTGACCAGGAAGCCAGGCCTTGACCTGGGACCCCCCAGTCCTCAGGACAGGAACTAAGTCTGCTCACATGGCCCTAGCCCAGCAGGGGTGGAGCTAGAAAGGCCAGGCTTCCCCTGCCAGCCCCTCACTCTGGGGCAGCTCACCTCGCATAGCCTACAGACATTGCAGAGGAGGGGATGGCCTTGCTGTGGCCTAGCGGCCAGGACTCAAAGGGACAGAGCAGGGAGGCCCAGCTGTAGCTGCTGGAGACAGTAGGGGCCTGCTGAGGAGACTCCAAGGCCCTAAGAGTGTGGAACCATCCAGATCCTGCAGGGAAGGCGCTGGAGCAGAGCCTGGGATCATCTAGGCCCTCTGGCAGCTCTGCCAGAAGAGGGAGGAGCCTCACAGCTTGCCCTACATGGCTTCAGGTGGCCATTAGACTGGCAATGCCTGTGGGGTTCCCATAGAGTGTATGTGTGTGTGCACACATGTGTGGCTATTCAGGCAGCAGTGCACTTGAGCTTTGGTATGTGCACTTTGGTGTCTTCATGCAAGCTTAGTGCATGTGTGCATTCACATGCGTGTACAAGTAGGTGCTGTGTATGCATGTGCCTGCAGTGTGCACATGCCCAGTGTCAGTAACCCTGGACTCCACACAGCCAGAGTCTCCCATTGTGGACCACACCCTCAGAAGAGCCAGATGAGCACAAATGTGCATGGGAATCTCAGCTGGCAGACTGCAAACCCAGAGTCATCTAGGTGCACAAGGTCCTTGGTCCCATGGTCCTTCAGTCTATTGCAGGCTGAGCTCCTAGCCTGGGGAACCTGCACCTCAGGGCAGCCCTTCCTGTCCAGGGCTGTGTGATCGTTGATGTGAAATGGACTATGTTCTATGTCTAACACTGGATAGTGAGAGTTGGGTTGTTAGCTTTTTGGCTATGGTAAATTGCACTGCCTTCAAGCAGAGAACCTGCTTTCCTCGTCCTTGGGGTTCTGTTTCACACTGAACAGAAGTTCAATGGATGAGAGCAAATATGATCTTGGGTTAGGCAGTGGTTTCTTCCCGTTGCACTTTCTCAAAGCTGCTGCGGTGCAGTCCATGGTGTTCAGTGCAGCACGAGCCCCTGCCTTCCCCACAGCCCGCGGCCACTATCTGTCTGTTGCTCCGGCCATCCTGGCACAGGAGAAGCACCATCTCACTGAGTGGTAAGAGTCCTGTATAGTATCCTGCCAACATATCCCTTATCCAATACAGGATTTGCAGATATAGACTTCCATGCATTTGATTGACTAACTGACCTCTTTCAGTTGTTCACTCGTTTTGAGATAGCACCTTATTATGTGCCCAGGATGACCTGGAACTAAAAGCCAACCTTCTACCTCAGCCTCTGAGTGCTGGCCATCAAGCCTGGCCGTTTTTTTTTTTTTTTTTTTAAGAATTTTTATTTAGCCGGGCATGGTGGGGCACGCCTGTAATCCCAGCACTCAGGAGGCTGAGGCAGGAGGATCAGTGCAAGTTCGACACCAGCCTGGACTACAAAAGTGAGCTCAAGGCCAGCCTGAACTGCATAGTGAGACCCTGTCTCAAAAAGCAAAAAAAAAAAAAAAAAAAAAAAGAATTTCATTTATTTATTTATTTATTTTTCTTGTTTCAGAACTTTTGTTTGTTTGTTTATTTATTTATTTTTATGGCCGGCTCAGCCTGCCCTGAGGGCAGGGCTGGCTCAGCATGTGGTGCCAGGGATCCAACCGCGGTCCCTGAAGCTGCCTAAGCTTTTCTAAGCAGGCGCTTTAGACCACTGAGCCATTCTGCCGGCCCCCACACCTGGCCCTTCTGTAGGGTTTTTTTACTCTCTTGAGGATGCTCCTTGGAGCAAAAGTTTTTAACTTTGATTAAGTCCAATTCATCTATTTTTTCTTTGGCAGCTTAACTTTTGGCAATGTAGGTAAGAAACCACTGCCTAACCAAGATCATATTTGCTCTCATCCCATTTTCTTGCTTTAACCCTTTTGACTAGGACTTTGCTCTACTTTGAGCTATTTTATATTTCCTATGGGTTAAGAGTCCAATTCTAGATATCCTAGTACTGGTTGCTAGAAACAATATTCTCTCCTCCACTGAACTCTTTTTGGTGCCCTCATAAATCCAGGTGGGTGGGACATGGTGGCGCACACCTCTAATCCCAGCACTCAGGAGGCTGAGGCAAGAGAATCACCATGAATTCAAGGCCAACCTGGGCTGCAGAGCCAGGTCCTGTCTCAAAAAATAAATGAATAAATAAAATAATTGGCTGTGCATGTATTCCTGTGCTGTCTATGCCACTCCACTGTCCTCATGGTTGGGTCATGCTATTGTCTTATGTCTCTGTCTTTCTGTGTCTGTCTGCCTGTGTCTCTTTCTCTCTTCAAGTGCTCTACCACAGAGCTACATCTCTAGTCCTGCATCCTTTCCTTAAAGTTTTGAGGAGCCAGCTAGATAGCTCAGTGGATTAAAGCACCTGCTTAGGCAGATGTCGGGACTGGAGTTCCATTCCTGGGTGTGCCTTGCCAGCCTCGCCCGGGGCACACTGAGACGGCAATTGAGACTGGGCTTGTGTGCACCTATAATCCCAGCAGTTAGGAGGCTGAAAACTGGAGGATCACTATGAGTCCAATTTGTGTAGTTGAGACCCTATAGACCCTGTAAAAAAGAGAGAGGTTAGGAGGAGAGAGAGAGGGAGAGAGAGAGAGAGAGAGAGAGAGAGAGAAAGAAAGAAAGAAAGAAAGA
>PVJA010027247.1:27500-28792 GCA_004027025.1 Myocastor coypus
TGAGTCCCTCCATCACTGGGACCTCTGAGGCTAGGCCTGGGGACAGGGAGTTCTAGCAGGATGATGCCCCCTTGTTTGCCCAGAGACTGGATCCGGCTGAGGGTCTCCAGAATTTCTAGGCAGGCAGCACGGGCCCAGGTCCAGCGGGGATGGTGTGGCAGCTGTACCCTGCCTTTGTGTCCTTCTGAGCTGAAAGTGCCAGTGGTCCACACAGCTCAAGAAGAGGGGGTTGTAGCTCCAGGGACCATGCGAAAGGGCCGCAGCTCTGCAGGATCTGGGAGCAGACTTGGGGGATACAGAGCACCACAGCCACTGCAGGTCAGGGCCCTGGGATGCGGGGGCACGACTAGACAGGCAGAACACAGCCCAGTTCTGGAAAGTTCCTTCCCTGGGCCCCAGACTAAGGGACCTTCCTTCAGGCAGAGGCCAGCCAGAGACGCACTGGCCTTGGACTGTGTGTTGGCAGTGCTTCAGAGGGTACAGCCCAGCCCAGAGAGCCAGGGCTGTGTTATCTCCTTCCTCTGGTTTGGTCCTTTCAGAGGATGGGTACTGGGAGAGCGTAGACTCTGAAGCTAACCCAAGCCTAGGCCATTGGCCTAGGTCCCTGGCCCCAGTGTGTGTGTGTGTGTGTGTGTGTGTGTGTGTGTGTTCCCAGTGCTATGCAAGAGCAGCTTTCCTGCAAGGCCAGGAGACAGAGCTCCCACCTATTCATGGCCCTGCAACCCAGCCAAGCAAGACTCCTCCCAGGCAGCCCTTCTTCCCAGGTCACAGAACTCCCTCCACTCCCACCAAACTTTACCTTGGCCAGGTACAGAGCTGAGCCACAGAGGGCTTCCAGTCCCCCAAGGCTGGTGCCAGAGGCTACTGCAGGCACCAAGAGACGCCACACATGTGCAGGAGGCTGTAGTGACCTCTCAGGATGCTTCTGTCTGTCTTCACACTCCCTTCTCTGTAGCCTGGCCCAGGTCTGATCCTCTCCCCCTCTTTTTTCTTTCTTTTTTTTTTTTCAATTCTTTTATTGTTTAGATTTAACAATGGTTATATTACATATTTTCATCATCGGATCAGTTTAGATTAATACATACAGGTATATAAGATTGATCAAACAACTAAACATTAACCTTTCTAAATCCACATTACTTTTTTTTTTTCTTTTCCCCCTTTTTTTCTTTGAAAGTTGACATATTGCATATTCTCCTCACAATCATTCTATAGAGTGCAGTGTGTGGGCATGACCCACCTCCCTATTAATGTTGCATAGAAAAAAGAGAGAAAAAAAGAAAAAAAAAAAA
>PVJA010027248.1:0-28803 GCA_004027025.1 Myocastor coypus
CGCCCCATGGCGTGAACAAGTTCCAGCTGCCAGCTGGGCTTTAGCTCCTTGTCCCCCACCACTGCAATTCTGGTCTGAACACAATGCAGGGCTGATCCTGCCCAGAGATGAGTAAGGAGGAACGGGCCACTAGGCCATGGAGCCAGGAGCCTGAATCTAGGATCCAGGAGGCAGAAAATCCTGCCCCAACTCCAACCACTGGGGCCTCACTATAGGGCACCGGGCAGATGCTATGTCCAGGGTGCAATCAGCAACTCAGGTGGTAATTAGGGAACAAGAAGCCAAGGTCAGGCTATGCCTAGCCTCTCCTGAGCTGGGCCTCAGTTTCTCGCAGACAGAGAGGCGGCAAGGGTGAACCAGCCAAACAGGAACCCCACAGGTCCTCCAGGGTCTCCTGCCTCCTGGAGACACATCCAGGCTGGGACTTATTTCCAAGAGAACTCTGAGGCAGTGTTTCAGGAACTGGATGTCCAAACTGCAGCCCCAAGCCCACTTAGTGCCAAGTGCCAACACCGCAGTGAAGCCTGAATAGTGGGGCTCGGTTCAGAAAAACAACTCATGTAACTGTCGACATCAGTGCAGACAGGGCCCTGCATGCTGCTCCAAGTGTTCCCCAGGTGTGCAGGCAGAAGTCTGCCATCACCCCAGGAGCAGCTGGGCCTTGCTCATCAGCATCCAGGGCTGAGGGGCCCCCCTATGCAGCGCCCCCCTGCTCCCTCCTGAGGGAAAGCCTCCAGCTTGACTTCCTCCCCATACTGAGGCCATCATGGCCTGAGCTCAGACATCTGCTGAAGTCATCAAGAGGTGGAGAGCAAATTTTATGAAATTACAAGTGCATATTTACGTATTTGTGCACATGAAAAATATCTGTAGGTGAGAACTGGGAACAGTGTTCAGTGGTGGAGCCTGTCTAGCACACGCAGGGAGAGAGACTGGGTTCAGTCCACAGTAAGGCAAAAAATGACAAAAGAAGCGAAAACCCTCCACAAAACCACCGAAAACGAGCCTGCTTGTAAAAATGTATGTGAAAACACTATGAAGGAGTGTGAGTGTACAGCACATCTGCTTGGACACACGTATCCATACAAGTACATAAAAAGTCACCATTAGTAGATGACAGCTACCAGCAAAAGCTGTAAGCCTGTAGGCACAGGTGGACTGTGGTGATTGGTGTGACTACGAGAAATGCAGTCAGGACATTCATGTACACAGTGAGTCTGTGTGTAGCCGGTATGTGCAGGATGGTGAAGTGCATCTGGACAGGGAGCGTGAACATGTTTGGGAGTGAGGGGCTCTGGGTGGCAAGCCCGGTCAGCATGGTGAAGGAACCCCTGGTCTGTCATGCTGGGTGGGATGGGTCCAGGAATATGTGACTCCCATGTCCTCTTCCTACCTTCCTTGGACTGAGTCCACCCACCCTCAAGTGGACAGACGTGGAGACCCAAGGAGCACAAACTGAGTTGTGGAGCGCAGGAAGTGAGCTGGCTACTGGGACCTTCCCACAAGGAAAGCTCCAAGCAAAGGCCCACCTGGTCGCCCTCCTTCCGGGACCCAGGGAGAGCAGTATGTTAAGGGCTCCCCTTCAACACACTCTTCCTATTGGAGAGGGCACAGAGTGCAGCTCGAGGGAGGGTGGCTACAGGCACAGGAAGGCAGAGACAAAGAGGAGGCCCGCTCAGGCGCGAGGGGACACACAGACCCACCAGCAGGGTCGCAGACCCACGCAGCCGCGGCCCATGGGTCCACAGGGCTCCTAGCTGGGCCGAATTGGGCCTGGAAAGTCAGGCCCCGCCGGCCGGCCAGCTCCCTCTCTGGTGCTGGAGAAGGAGGGGCGAGAGAGGCTCCATTTTGAGAATTGCGTCGTGGCTGTGGGAGCAGGGCGCCCCTCGTCTTCCTCAGCTGGCAGAGAGACCCCACTCCCCTGAGAGGGCCGGGCGGGGGCTGGGGGCTGGGGTCTGGGACTCAGCCAGGGCCACACAAGCAAGCGATCCAGCAGCGCCAGGCTCGCAGACCTCAGCTTCGGGGCAGTTCGTCAAAGTCTCCCCCCTCCCAAACTCCAAGACTGGTCCAGCGGGTCCAGGTCCTACGATCACCGATTCCCACTCCGTGACCGGAAGCTGGGAGCCCCCAGCCCACCCCAGCAGCCCCCTCCCAGGAAGTGGGGGGCTGTGGAATGCCGCTCCCAGGCTGCGCCGCAAGTCGGAGCGCCTGCCCGACCCTCACCTCGGCCGCGCCGCTCCATGCTCAGCCCGGCCGCCCCAGGCGCTCGGCCTGCGCGGTCCCTCGCAGCGGCCCGGCCCGCAAGAGCGAGTGGGCGGGAGGGGATGTGTAGGGAGGGGCGGGGAGGGGTCCGAGGGGCGACCCGCCCCGGGCGCGGACGCGCGCAGGCGCCCACGTCACTCGTGTCCGCCAGGGTGCGCGCAGGGGCCGGTACTGCGCGCTGGGTGTTCCCCGGTGCGGCCGCGAGGTGATGCGTCCAGCGGGGGTCGGCGGGCGGAGACCCGCGTTCCGATCTGGTCGCGGGGCCCGCAGCAGCTGGTCATTGTTCCCGCACAAAGAGCCGGGCGCGCGCCCCGCCTCTGCGCGCCTGGGCGGAGTTCCCCCTCCCGCGGCCGGGGCCGAGGCCGGCCGCCCCTTGGCCGCAGCGCCCCGAGCCGGCACCGGCTAGCCGAGACCCGGGTCGCCCCCGCCCACCGCCCGCGGCGCCCCCTGGCGGCTGGTCCCGACAATGCGGCCGCCCTCCTCCCGCCACTGTGGAGGGTCAGCAGGGAGGTCACTGCCAGGAGGCTGCGACGGCCTCGGCCCTTGGGTGGAGCGTCCACACGACAGTGCAGGCCTACACGAACTGAAGAGGAGCGCCTCACTGTCTTTTGAGGCCACAGACTCGGCCTCCCAGGAACGGCGCAGCTGAACACCCACGTGCCCTTTCCCACACTGCCAGGAGGCCACAGCCCCACGCTCGGGCGTCACGTGGCCCCGCGCCATCTCCGCGGTCGCACGCCTGCGGGCGGCCGCGCGCACCTCCGTCCAGGGGTGGGCTGCGATACACTTCGCCTCCTTCCAGTCTTCCCGCACGGTCAACTTCCTATACTCCGCTTCACGTGAGCACAGACTCGCCCAGCCGACGGGTCTCTGCTACCGGCCTCTGGGCGACCAGCCCTTTCCGCCAGACTGGGCCTGCCAGCGCCGGGCTCAGCCCCAAGAAGGCGCGTCCCCTCTCCAAGCCACCGCCTGGCCGGCTCTCTGCTCTATTTTTAGCCCCATGGAAAGGGTTGTTTTTCTTTCTTTTTCCCTGGAAAGGGAAAACACAGCCCAGCCGCCCTTAGGCTCACTCCAGATCTCCAGCTTCCCCAAACCCGATTGCGCCCCTCCAGGAAAGACCCCTCCTTGGGCTTGACCCTGATCCCTGCTCCGGGGCACCAAGGGCCACCTCCCCTCTCTGGCTGACTGCCCAGAAGCGCGGGCAGCAGCTGGGCTCCAGTGTGCAGGCGTGGGGGCGGGGCGGGAGGCCTCCCTCGGCCCCAGCCCCTCCCTCATTCCCGGGGCGGGGGATGTGTTCGTCCTCCGACCCACGGACAGGGGCCGGCCCCTCGGGGGTTGTGGGGTTTGTACTTTCAGGCCTCTGGAGGGTGTTGCTGCTGCGCGGGTGGCTATCTGCTCACCCTGGGAAAGTAGTAGAGAGGGGGCAACTGTCTGCCCTCGGCGAGGGTCACCCTCCCATTCCTTCCAGGATGCAGACTCCAAGAATGTGCGGGAAGCAGGGAAGCAAGGAGCCCTGGGAGCGCCTCTCAGCCCAGTCTCCAGGTTTCTCCCGTGCCACCTGGCTCCAAGGAACGTCGTTCTCCCATTTCTGGGGAGGCTACCATCACCCCAAGCCCAGTGGGGACCCCGCAAGCTGGTCCCTGGTGGGGTCTGAATAACAATCACGTGTGTGGCGCCTCTGAAAGCCTCGGGCTTCACCTGCAACTGGGCGGCGGGGAAGTACAGATCTCCGGACACATCCCACTGGCCTGTCTCGCTCGCGGTCCCTTTCTCCCTTCCCAGCCCAAACTGCCTGGGCTCTGGCAGCTGGAGCTCCTGAGGCGCGCCCCTTCGGAGTGCACGTGTGTCCGTGCGCCCCAAGTGCGTGGGCGGGTATGTGCGCGAGTGCCTGTCGGCCAGTGGATACGAGTTTCTGTGTCGCTTCGCCGTTCGGACTTGCTATGCCGCGTGGGACCCCTTCTCATTCCCTCACTAGCTTTCCCAGGCGCAGGGTTCGCTTAGGAACCGGGAACTCCCGCGCCCCTGCCGCCTCGTTACTCACCCAGCGCCACCGCGCCGCCGCTCCAATTCGGGCCAGGCTCCGGGGATCCAGCGCGCCCGCCTCTTAGAGAACAGCGGCCCCCGAGCCCACTCCGGGCTTGGGCAGGGAGCTACCGGCTTCACGGTACTGGCACCCACGGTGGGGCGGGGCAGCAGAGGCCGCGCCTCCACCCGGGAGGGGAGTGGTCTGCTCGGCAACCCCCAGCAGCAGATCCAGGACCCACCCCAAAAGTAACTCGAGGGCGACCCGAGGCTGCCCCGCGGACCTGTGACTTCAGTTAAGCGGCTGGGAAGAACGACCTGGGGGAAAGAGTCATGTGATCTCGAGCTAAACTACCTGGCTGCCCCTAGGCGCCAGCGCGCAACCCAGACATCCTGCCGTGCTCAGTAGGGAGCTCAGCAGGGCTGCTCCCCACCCTTTGGGACGGCCGCCAAGTGGACAGACGAAGCTTGGGCTTCACCAAACACCCATACCGAGGTACATAGGTGAGCTTGGGGACGCCCAAGCAGAGTAAGGCGTCTGTCTAGGGGAACCGCTGCCAGTATTGGCCCCCACGGAGGGACTCCCAAAGTTCCACCCGCAGGCACAAACAGGAAGTCGGCCTGCACCGGGCGGCACCACTGCCCCTTCCCTCCCTGCCTCAAGGCCGCAGGTGGCAGACTCCAGGGGATCTAACTCCCCTCTGGCCTTCCAGTGGGGGAAGCCACCCAGACAACCATGCTGAGTATCCTGGGACTTCTAGCCAGGCGCACACACAGGTTCCCAGACTTTTTTTTTTTTTTTTTTTTTGTCTTTTTGAAACAGGGTCTCGCTCGCTATACAGTTCAGGCTGGCCTTGGGCTCACTTTTGTAGCCCAGGCTGGTCTCGAACTCGCATTATTCCTGCTGCCTCAGCTTTCCAAGTGCACGTTCCCTGTCTTAACCCAGGTAAGGAGCACACCGACAAGTCCCAGATTTAATCGGGGTCCATGTCAACCTCCCACCACAGGTCCCAAGGTCTCCCAAGAGTACTGTGGGTGTGCACTGCCCATCTCCCTCATCATTCTGGTTTGTGCTGTGTGGGGGTGTACTCAAAGAGAGGGTGGGACTAAACAGGCAGCTGTGGCATCTCTCCAGCCCCTACCGGCCAAGCCCTCACAAAGGCCCCTCTTGGAGACCCCTGTAAGACCTTGAGAACAGGTCAGACATTTTGGAAAGACTAGATCTTAGAGGCTGTTCCTGAGGGCCAGGCCTGAACTGACATCGTACATCTGGAAGGCCCAGCTGACAGCCATACAGGCCCTGGGTGAGCCTTAGACCAGCATCGTCTGGGAATGATTACTGTAGGATTATGGAATCCTGGCTCCAGCCAGTCTAGGAGACCCCCAAGAAAGGAGGCCCTGGAGGGGCTACACTCCCTCCTGCAGAGCACAATTCTGGCAGCTTTGTTTCAAAGTCTCTTCAGGAGATATTTGTAGCCACACCCCTCACAGACCTCTTCAGTAGGATCCCTGAAGCCCCTGGGTTGATTGCTAGACCATGAAAGACAGGGTCTTTTCCAAGAAGCAGAAAACTGTCCTCAGCAGCTACAGCCACTTCCCCCAAATGTCGGAACATCAAGGCTGTTTACCATGTATCCAGGCAATCCTGAAGTGAACTTGGACTTTCAGACACCAAAGTGAGAATCAATGTCACCATGCAGGGCTACTTTGGAGAAGGCCTGTGGGCCTGTCATAATCTGCAGGGTTTAAAACCAAAGTCCTCCCGGTCCTGCCAGAAACAAAACAAAAGCCCCTGTATACTCCTCACACTACAGAATTAGAAATGTACGTGCAGGACTAGGAAGGCAGTGAGGAAGGGTCCTTAATTTTTGCAAATCCTGACTTTCTGCCACATCTTATGAAGGGAAGAGAAATATGGAAGGGGGCACAGCAGGGCAATGTTTGCAGAGTAGATAAGAATATGCTGAGTCTCCATCCACCAGAGAACTGGCTCACAGCAGAGGAAGAGCTGGTCAAGCAGGGCACAGGTGCGTGGCCCAGTGACCCACTCCGCCAGGAATCTCATGGACCCAAACATGGCTCCACCCTGTCTTCCCCAGACCAAGACATCACACGCGTCAGCAAGAGGTAGGAAGTGAAAGCCTTCCAAGGTCTTGGCTTCCTTAGGGGCCCACAGCTCCAGTGTCCCCGGCCCCCATTCGAGAGGAAAGTCCGGTTACAGATGGGAGCCACCTGGTGGACAACAAGTACTGAACCAAAGGTGATGGAAAAGTTATTTTTTCATGAAAACTGTTAAGTCTCTAGAAAAATCGTACCCCTGGCTCCCTGAGGCAGCACACAATGGAACCAGTGTCCAGGGGCAGGACTGTATGTAGCCCTCAGTAAGGTCTGTAGCTGAGCATCCAGTAGCAGGATGCTTCCACCTGAGGCCTGAGGTTACAGGGTTTAGCCCTCAGGGTCGAGTTCTAGCAGGTGCTACTTCGAGCCTGGCTCTGCAATGGGCAGCAGAGATGCTCAATATCCACATCATCCTTCAGGTAAAAAAAGCCTAACAGTTGGAGTCAGAGCCAGAAGTCAGTTGTTCCACTCCAGGTTCAGGGCCCTGGAGTTCATTGCCTCCCAGGTCAGGGTGTGGGCCTCTCTCCTTCAGACACCCCCATGACCTTCCCCTTCCAGTGCCTGAGGCTCTGACCCATCCCCTTTGCCCAAGACATCTTTTTAGTCTAAAGTAGCTCGAGAAATGTGCTGTCACATTTCTGTTTTCCTTATACCCTTTTCACTGCTTTGTTTATTGGTTCACTGCTCGTCTGCTTGTCTCTTCTCCAATGCAGATCCTGTGAAAACAGACTGTATATATCTCTTCAATGCTGCATACACAGGACCTTGAACAAAGCCTGTCACATCCTAAGTACTCAAATAGCTGCTAAGATGATTTTTTCTGTGAAGCCCTGTTGTAGGCTGGGAAGAAGCCAGTTTAGCATGATAGCACAGATATGAGTCCATGTTCCACTCAGTCTCATGAAGCCCATTTCAGTGGTCAGGACTGCCTTTACCCTGTAGGCTTAGAGCTGCTTGACTGGCAGGGGGTGGGGTCACAGGCTGAGCAGGCTTCAGAGTTCTGGGCCACAGCCCCCTTTTTGCCAGAAGAGGGCTTCTTGACCACTAGTCCGTTGTCATCCTTGATCTTCTTGAGCCGGGCCTTGCTCTTCGGTGGGACAGAGAAGGTGAGGGAGCTCTTATTGAACTCAAGTGGGAAGACCCCCACATCTCCATCAAATCGGTTCTTGGACACCTGCAGATACCGTTTCCCTGGTCCAGTTACCAATTTCCTGTCCTGCAGGATCAGGACATTGTCTGCTTCTTGGCTTGCCTAGGAATGAGGGGCACAGGGAGAGGGCAGGAATAAGAAGACAGATGAGCAAAGCAGGAAGGAAGGCCCACAGTCAAGACTGGGCAGAGGGGAAGCAAAGCTGTTTGGACACTGGACACTATGTTGGGCCACGCGAGTCTTCCAGTTCCCTGCCAGGGACAAGTGTTCCTGACCCACATTTCGCCCATACCGCTCTCTCTCCTCTGCAGTGGGCCACCCTCCTCAGACCAGTCTCATCTAGTCTTCAGGTTTTGCTCTGAATGTCACACTTCATCAGAGACCATTCTTGATACCCTAAAGCAGGCACTACTACTTGTTTACTTCTGTACTACAACAAAGAATTTCCCTGTGCTCAGCCCCTGCCTGGCATACCACAGGCACCAAGTGCACCACTGCAGGCTTTAGGATTAGGTGGCCCTGCCAAACCTCAGCCCAACCTGTGCCAATCCATCCCCTGGGAAGTGGCTCCCGGTGGTCCAGCTTTCTTTTTGCTGTCTAAATTCCTATGCTGCCTATTACAGCCTCACAGCCACATCACAGTGAGTTGTAATCACTGTGTTTTCCTCACTAGAGTATCTGAGCTCTTGGGAAGGCAAAGAACCAGCTATTAACAGCGCCTTCATGTTCCCAGTGCACATATTTCCCATGCAATAGTTGAGGCACTGCCTCCAGAGTCAAGAAGATCTCAGGCCATTCCCTGTACTCTCCAAAGCTTGAGCTCTTTTAAAGGCCACTCACTTTAGCTGAGCCAAAAATGGATGCTGTTTGCAGTTCCTTGTCATCGTCCTCCTTCCGGGGGTGAATGACCAGTGTCACATGGCAATTATTATCTGTTGCAAACTTCCGAAAGGCCCCAACAATGTAGTCTTGAGCTGCAATCCTGTCCTCAGCCCAACAACGTGAACAGGTTACCAGACACAGGACAGTAAAAACACATATACATCCTCTCAGTCCACTCACATCTCTCCATACACCGCCCTAATCCTTCTCTGTACCTTCCACCACCCCAGGACTCACTCTTAGATGGCCCCATCCACATTTCACGTGGTCCTGCTCCCCCATCTCTCAGAAACTGTAATACATATGCCTGGATGCTGTCTGAAAAGATGCATAAGTTCCAATTAGAAAAGAGGATGTCACCTGTCGGTGGACAGCTGCTCATGACCCATCATGAACTGTAAGTTGTCAATGACCACGTGACAAACGTCATAGACGTAGACGGCATGTTGCATCGTGTCTATCACAGACCTAGAAAGAAGAGGAAATGAGTCAGACCCCACTTGGAAACCTGCTGGCCACCTGCGTCTGCCCTTCCACTCTGAAAACCCTAAGCCCCTCTAGGGAGGTCTGAGGATCTCACCTGATACTCTGCTGCCCGTGGAAGGTCATGAAATAGAGGGGCAGGTCCTCAAAGCGGTCAGCCCACTCGTCGTATTTATCCAGTTGCTCCTCTATCTTCCCCACAGCAAACTGGGTCAGCATGACCCGGGCCAGTCTCACGTTGGTGATCTCAAAGCTCCCCCACAGCGTGTTCACCCCCTGGGTACACAAATCCAGGGCATACTCGCTGATAAACGTTGTCTTCCCACTGCCTGTCGGCCCTGGGGGAACATGAACAGAGCCCTGGGTGAGGCGGAAGGTCCAACCCTTGAACCTAGACACTGATCAGGGCTTCAGAATTGGGGGACATTTTCAGTGGCCCAAACCCACATGCTTTGTCCCGACTTTCTGCCTTTGCATCACCTGTAAAGACTGTCAGCTCGCCTTTCCGATGCCCCTTCAAGAGACGATTGAGGTCTGGGAAGCGGCTCCAGCGGATACCAGCTGCTTGCTCTACATTGGAGAGTTCTCCTAGTACCTCCTCCCGAAGCTGCCGGAAAGACACAATTGACTTGTGCCATGCAGGCAGAGCTGTGCGCAGAATACGTGGCAGATTTAAGCCTTGGTTCAAGGCCTCCAGGGGACGGGGTTGTTGGTCTCCAGGGCGCACCAAGAAGCATCGTTTTGGATTCAGTTTTCGGGCAAACAACTTGGCAGCTTCCCAAGACCGAAGGTCATCACCTAGCCATAATACGATACGGCGGAACTGTTCAAGGTATGGGAGCAAGGCAGGGGGTAAGGAGAGCGTTCCCCGTGGCAGGGCAAGCGTGGGAAGCCCCGTGGCTTGGCTCAGGGCCAGGCTGTCCAGCTCACGACTGGTCAAGACCACCTCAACATCGCGTCGGCTGATCAGTGGTAATCCGAATAGGTTGTGGTAGGCACCAGGGCGGGGGATGGTGGTCTCCATGTAGTGCACTCCATCCCCCTGGCCCTCAGCTCCTAACAGCTTCAGGCCTCGCAATCCTAAGCCCTGAGAGAACCATGGGAAGACCAGGCTGCGAGCTGGCCGCAGATACTGCACGCTGAAACGCTTCAGAGTGTCATCTGTCACTTTGGTAAGGCTGAACACCACTCGCGCCAGCTGGGCCTCCTGTGCATCAGGCAGCTCCCAGAGGGGCACTGCTCGGTCCCAAATCCTCCGGACCTCCTCACTGTTGGCAGTGTCTGGGGCTTCGCTAAGTAGGACCCCCTCTCTCACTCTATCCCCTCGCCCCTCCACACTGGCCTGAAAGTCTTCCCAGCTCCCCTCCGCTAGGCTGGTCATGCAAAGAAAGTGGCCTGTGGTCTTGTCGATGAACAGGCTGAAGGAAGAGGTAGCTCCGGTTGGATCCTTGACCTGTGAGGACTCCACAAAGGGGCTCGGCACGCGAAGACAGGTGTGCCCATCCTGGAAGGGGATCCCACGTGTCCGCAAATACTGGCGAATTTCGGTTGTCGTTACAGGCAACACTGACACCTCCAAGGCCGGGAGAACCTCCTTCCGGTACCGTCGTCGAGGAGGGCCTGGGGCGAAGCTTCGAGGCAGGCCCCTGCGGCCCATCCATTCGCCGCGCAGGGGCAGCAAGAAGCGGAGGGGACACCCACATCGGAGAAGGACCCACATCGCTAGTGGACTAGGAAGTCACCTCGTGTCTGATTTGGGTGCCTTTACAACGCCAGACAGATCCTCTACACAGCTCGAACCTCTGTTTGCCCACCCGCGCCCGCCCTCCACAGCCCCCCGCAGCCCTCTCCCGCCGCCGAGCTAGGACGACCCTTCGCCACTCGGTCCCCTCCCCGGAGCCCTCCCGCCATGAGCCCGGGGAGCCCCGCTTTCCATGAGTCTCCGCTCCGCTAAGGAGCTGAGCTGCTCTGGGCCGACGCCTCCCCAACAACGCTTCGGGCAGCAACGTGGGTCACCGGCCCGCCCTCGCACTGTAACCCCGGAAGCAAAACTCTCCGGGCGCCGCCGCCCCCGGAAGCGGAAGCCGGGCTTAGCCCCGCCTCCTGCCGCTCGGGGCGCTCGGCGGCGGCGGAGATGACTGCGCGCGGCACCGCGAGCCGCTTCCTGACCAGCGTGCTGCACAACGGGCTGGGACGTTACGTGCAGCAGCTGCAGCGGCTCAGCTTCAGTCTCAGCCGCGATGGGCCCTCGTCGCGCGGCGCCAGGTGAGCCCGAGAAGACGCAGGGTGGGGGTGTCGGGGGCGCCGCGCCCGGCCGAGATCGCCCGGGCCGCGGTCACCGAGCTCTCTCTTCCTGGATCCGTCAGGGAGTTCGTGGAACGGGAGGTGATCGACTTCGCCCGTCGCAACCCAGGGGTTGTAGTATACGTGAACCCGCGACCGTGCTGCGTGCCCAGAGTGATGGCCGAATACCGTGAGTGGGGCGGGGGCTGGGCGAGGCGCTCTAGTCCCCACGGCGGACACCGGCTCGACAGCCTTTGCTGTCTTTGCCTCCCTTTTTCCAGTTAATGGGGCGGTGCACGAGGAGAGCATCCACTGCAAGTCGGCGGAAGAGATCGCCGCACTGGTTCAGAAACTGGCGGACCAGTCAGGCCTGGACGTGATCCGCATCCGAAAGCCGTTCCACACCGATAACCCCAGCATCCAGGGCCAGTGGCACCCCTTCACCAACAAATCCGCGGCGTTCCGCGGGCTGCGCCCCCGGGAGCACCGGGATCCTGCCCCAGTCCAGGAGCAAGCACGGTGAAGAATTGCACCATCTACGCCAACCCATGCTGGACTGTTGCCCAGCGGAGGTGTTTCTTCGTCTTTGGCATTTCAAGCTCAAGCACATAGAGGTCTCTCCCTCGCCCCAGTGGTGGCTTAATGCCAAAGGTCTTGCTTGGGATAAAGAACTGCCTGTTTGATTGCAGCGTCGAATGCTGACAGCCATGACTTTTTTGTTCCCTAATTCAAATTAGTGAGCATCTCTGATACCTGAGATGAGAGTCTTGAAATATTGTACAAGGTCCTTGTTGTCTAGAATCTAAATAGAAGCCACGTGTGTTCCTCAAGCCTGTAATTGCAGCACTTGCGAAGCTGAGGCAGTAGTATTGTGATGAATTTGAGGCCACCCTAAACTACACAGACTCTGTCTCACCAAAAAAAAAAAAAAAATCTAGATTGATAAGGTTGATTTCAAAACATGGTGTTGGGGCAGCGGGTTATCTGGAAGCTGGCCCCTAAAGAGTCCCTGGCGCTGTTACTGCCACAGCCACTGAGCTAGAGAGATCCGCTGTGACCTGGTATGTGTGAGATGCTTATTATATGTGTGAATGTTTGTACAGATTAAAAAACTGATATCATTAAACTTATGCAAGTTTAGCTGGGTGTGGTGGCACATGTCTGTAATCTTAGCACTTGGGAGGCAGAACAGAAACCTCTTAAAATGCTAAAAAGTAAGTTACGCAAGTTTACACATGGTTTTTCAACTGTATGAATATCTTAAGCATGAGCCCCATTTTTCATTATTGTAAAACCAGAAGTAGCGTATATGCCGTCACAGTATGGCTAGTGTAGGCTTGCCTGACTCCAAGGGAGGCATCCTCTGATAGGTGCCTGCTGCATCTGAATTCGAGACCTCGATTTGCACAGAAAGAAACCCACATCTCCCCTTGCACCCAAGAGTAGGAAGGGGTGGTAAACTGTGTAGGAAGAGGAGGAGTGCTGGTGGCTATCTTCTAGGCTTGGTTGTTATTTATTTATTTATTTAATTTACTTTTATGGCCGGCTCAGCCTGCCCTGAGGGCAGGGCTGGCACAGCATGTGGTGCCGGGGATCAAACTGGGGTCCCTGAAGCCACCTGCAGGCGCTTTAGACCACTGAGCCATCCCGCCGGGCCCTAGGCTTGGTTTTTAAAAGGCAGCGTGCCAGGCCTGACGGCGCACACACACCTGTAGTCCATTTCTTAGGAAGCTGGGCAGCACAGGAGAACATCCCAAAGCAGAGACAGTGAGGAAGAGAACCAGGATGCAGAATATCTAGAAACTTCTGGGAATTCTATTTTTTGCATATGTATATTTTGAGACAGGGTCTCATGTAGTTCATGAATTCATTATGGAGCCCAGGCTGGCCTCACTCATGGCAGTCCTGTTGCAGCCTCTGGAGGCTGGGGATCACGGGTGCGCTGTCATGGTTGAACTCTTTTTTTTTTTTTTGCGGGACTGGGGTTTGAACTCATAACCTTGCACTTGCCAGGCAGGCACTTGTGCCATGGAGCCATCTATCTCCCCAGCCCCTGAACTTTTGAACTGAAATGTTTTTGTTCCATCCTTAGCACAGTGATGAGCCTTCATAAGAGGGATTGTGTGTCTGCAAACGTGGCCTGGACACAAGTGTGGGTGCCAGTGTGCTCTGTAGGTCTCATGGAGGTGAAAGCCACCTAGGTGCAGAAGTCCCTGTCCCGAGACCAAGAGAGGTCATTTAGACCAAACATCACACAGCTCTAGGGAAAGGGTATTTATTAACTAGCTTCAGTCAGGGGGAGCTCAGCCCAGGCTCCCCTCCGTCACATGCCTGTTCCACCCACCTGGGGCTGAATGAGGGCATTCCTAAGGAAGAGCATCCTTCTTTCTCACAATAAATACATTCATTGTAGGGTGGAGGCGGGAGAGGTGGGGTGAAGGGCAGTAAAAACTCGTGGGATTCCACATTCTCAGCTACAAAAATAACAGTCATCCTCACCCAAAGGCAATGGGGGAGCTCAGTCTAGATTGTCCCAGGTGGGCCTGGAGACTTCAGAGGCCCCTGGACCTTGAAAGTGCCTGGGTGAGGCAGGACAGGAGTGGGAGCCAAGCGTCCAAACTCCCAGCCTCTGCCCTTTGCATAGTTCCAAGTACGGGCTTTGTGTGCCAGGTGAGACAGTTCTTTCCCCTGCTCTGGTCTAGGGGCAGCAATGCTTGGTCCCCAGAAAGGCTGGCTCATTGAGTGCAGAGTTGGTCACCCGTCCAGGGCAGGCTCTCCAAGGACAGCTAATGGGAGGGGGAGCCTGTTTGAAATGTCCATGGACCTAGCCCAACCGACAGAGTCCAGCAGCAAGGGGAGGCTCAGAAGTGCACAGGGTGGAAATGTTAGCACATGTACCACAGATGCATGGGAAGGGACGTGCCCGGAGGTCTTTTTGTCACTCTTCTGTGAGACTGAGGGGGGTGGGTGAGCTGGCCGGCAAAGGCTGCCCGGGAAGGAGGGAGAGGGGAATGACCCGCTGTACCTCCCAGGCTGGCCTGTTCCCAAGCCTTTGCCCATGGGGTCACGCAGGACTGGGACCATAAGAGCGCTAGACAGGGACGTGAGAACCAGGAGGGTGAAACAAGAATGCCTAGGGAGAACAGGGCGGTGGGGCTCACATGTTCCGCCCTGTGCATGTGTGCATGTATGCAGGACTCAAGCGGTTGGCAGGGGGTGGGCATCGGTTCAGGAGCACTCAGCATACAGGGACACAGAAGGTGGTAACACCAAGGCTACCTGGACCTGCAGAGCCCTGCCTGGGAGGAAGAGGAAAGGCTGGGCAGACACTAGGACAGGAGAATACAGGCCTCCAAAGCATTAGGAACAGAGGAACTGTGTCTGCGGGAGCACCTACCTCAGGAGCACCGTGGGCCTGGGCTGCTCCTACACGGTCTTGGAGGCCGAGGACCGGGCTCTGGTTGGGCCTAACCGGTAGCCTCCCGGAGACAGCGTTTGGGAGGAGGTGCAGAGGGTGGGCAGGAGGCCGAGCCAGAGGGGCCGGGCTCAGACAGAGCTCTCATCGAGTTGCTCTATAAGCTGTGTGTGCTTCCTCTTCTCCAGGATGCGGCTGAGCTCCTCGGCAAAGGAGCAGGGCCCCGCCGGCACTCCGTTGTCACTCTGCCTCAGGAGCACGTAGCTGCTGCCATTCATTCTTCGGAGCCGGCTGGGCAGTGCCACCAGCCCATTAGTCAGCTCTGCTGGTGGGGGCGGAGGGGGCGGGGGCGGTGGGGCGGGGGCACCTTCTCCAGGGATGATCTGGAGGCAGCTTCCCTCCAGGCCTCCAGCCCCCTCTCCCTCGTCACCTTCATCTTCCTCTCCAGGACACTGGCCCGAGACTGTCTGCAGCTGCACAGCTGAGCCCCCTGCCCGGCCAGCCCGACCTAGCGAGTATTTACGGCGGCGGCCCCGCCCACCTCTGCGCAGGCAAGCCACATATAGGAGGGAGAAGGCCAAGATGAGGCAGAGGCCGCCGAGGGCCGCGATGGCAAGCACATAGAGCAGCTTCACGTCTGGGGCCAGGTGGGCCTCTTTTGTGGCAGGGGCTTGTGGAGCTGGGGCGGGAGTGGCAGGCCGGACGGTGAGGCTGTAGGAGGCCAGCAGGCTTCGCAGGCCATTCTCCTCAGCAAAGCAGCCATAGCTGCCACTGTGCTCAGGCTGCGTGTCTGTCACCAGCAGCCCGTCGACACCCACACGGTAGCCATCCTGCCCGTCACTCAGGCTCCTGCTGCCATTGAGTAGCCACAATGCCCGGGCCAGGTTGGATGGTTGGTCACAGGGCAGGAGGACGTCATCACCCCGGAGCACAGAGCGGGTCTTTAGGGGTGGTGGTGGCCCTGGAGGGGAGGGGAGGGTGCAGAGCTCAAGACCTGCGCATCTTAGGGCACCAGAAATCAAGCCACGCCATTCACTGCCAAACACCCAGCGTCTAGCTTAAGGTGTGCATCGGAGCAGCTGACGGAGTCTAGACGTGCATGCTCCCTCGTGCGGGGGAGGGGGGTGCCACTGGCTCTTGGGAAGCCCGTTTCTCTTCCTTCCGTGCTTCCAGCCTCTCCTACAGTCTCAGGTCCTGCCACCTGCCATGGACGCCTGCTCTATCTCCCATACAGATCTCTCAGCTTCACCAGGAGAGGGCTCCTGAGCATCTCCCTTGGTCCAGTCCTTGTGCCCTGCTCCCAAGTGTGCCAGGTCCTGTGATGCCCTGGGTCAGGACTGGTCGTCTGCCTTGCCTCTCTTCCTCACCTGCAGCTCCCTCTGCTCGAGTGCCATCACCCTACGTGTTCCTTCTGCTTGCATGGCTGACCTGAGAGACAGTATGGCGCAGTGGCTGAAAGCACAAATGAGCCAGGCTGCTGGGGTCCGGCTGGAATTCTGACCCTGCTGTGAATTAGCTGGGCGGGAGCCCTGCAATGCTCCCCTCCTGAGCTTACACAGTGAGCACCTCACTCTTGGGCACCGTGAGCGTAAGTGCACGCAGGTGCGCCTAAGTGCTTCGCTTGGTGTCTGGCACAGGAGAGGCACCCAGTACACGGCAGCTGTGATTATTAACTTTCATCCTTCCTTTGAATATCAGCGCATGTACTCGATCTTCCTCTGGAAAATGCCTGTGCTCCCTCCGAACCTTGGCGTGGTTGTAATTACACCACACCTGCCTGGCTTCAAGTTCTAGAAGTGAGAAGACTCTTGACTTGTGGGGGTCAGTGTTCTGGAAACAACCCAGGCTGCAGCCCTGCATATGCTAGCGGGTGACCCACTCCCTACACAAGGCCTGCTGTCATCCTCCGCACAACACGGCCCATCTCCAGTCTGCTCTCTTACTGGTAATTCGGGCAGTGACTTTCTGCCGAGCTCTTCCTGTATGAAGCCCATCTTGGACCGGGTTCGCTGAGAGTACACAGGCGTAACCACTGCCAACAGCGTGTCCCTGTGGCTGACAGTGAGTGGCTGGCAAGAGGACAGGTCCCCAGATATCCATGACTATTACATACCTGTATGGCTGCTGCCTTCACAGCCTCGATTTCCCCTCTCTATGTCCTGTATCAGTGATGTTCTGGGGACAGGAGATTAGGATTCATGAGCAAGAGGAAACGAGCTCAGTTTCCTAGTGAAAAGGTCGGTAGGGTTGTGACAGTAACCAGCCCCCTGGGCTCCCTACAAGCCTCCTGCTCAAGCCATAGGTGACCTGCCCTGCTCCCTCATGCTACCGAGACCTGTTTGCTGTGGTGGTGGTTGCCACGCAGGAATGGTTGCTGGGGTTCCAGCCGCAATAGGGGTCCCGGGCAAGGATGCAGTCATAGCAGGACCGGTAGCGGAAGCAGGTGGACAGTGGCAGCTGGATGACTCCACTAGGGGCACCCACATACAGGCTGTGCTGGGAGCCAAGAAGACAAGTGGTTGGCTACAGGCCTCACTCCCATTCGCAGGTGCAGAGCCTGGCCAGCCTCTGACCCCTTCCCCCGTCCAGCAAGCATACACTGAGGGGCGGGAAGCAGGCCTACCTGCCTTGGGGAGATGACGAGATTCTCCGCTGACTGGGGCTCTCTGAATACTTGCATCTCCTCAATAATGTGCATGCCAGAGCCCAGCACCACAGCCTTGTGGATCCAACCGTCAGCTGGCACAGAAAGGACAGAGGTCAAACTGCAGCACTGGGATCTGCTCTCCACACCCTGTAAGAGGCCTAATGGGACAGCTTGAGATTCATGAGGCCAGCAACAAGGACCTGGGAACTGCAGAGTCATGCCAGGAGTCGCAGGGTTCAGGAGCATTTGTGATCAACCCCGGGGGGATCAGGGATTTGAGCACCTGTGCTCAGAAAGAGCAGGTCATAGGTGGGCCCAGCAGGAGTGGAAACTGGTGTCCCTGCGAGGTGTGTGTAGCGCACGTTGCGCTTGAGCAGCAGGGGCCGTCCACGTGTGGGCACCACAGGCCGCGCCATCAGTGGATGCAGCTTCACGAAGTCCAGCACCGGGGACGGCAAGTCTTGGGAGGAGCTGAAGCCCCGGCTGCGCAGTGGATCTGTGATGCACTGGGTAGAGGCAGGAACAGCCTGGTCAGCTGCCTCCTCTCCTGGCCCCCAGGCCCTGTCTGCTGAGTACCAGCCCCCAGCCAGGAAACTCACTGAGCCTGGACGGGGCTCGGGGACCCCACCCTCGTAGCGGCCCCAGCGCCGGGCACCATCCTGGTACTCCATGTAGGGTCCTGAGAAGGCAGCCTGCACCTCAGCCAGGTCGTAGCGGCAGATGGCTGAGGCCTCCAGGGTCTTCCTGGGAATGAGATGCGGGAAGGGCTGAGTTGCAAGTGGACCTGTTCTGACTCGAGCTCAGCGGAGAGCCACTGTTACCTTGGCCAGCTACCACCACAGGCCCCCAGGGCCACTTCTGTGGGCTAGTGGCCTTCGTCCTAGGCTATCTGGATGTGCCTGACACTCACTCTGAGCCCGGCCCTCCCCATGGTCAGCCCTGTTGGTCGTCCCTGGCCTCAGCTGCAGTGCTCATGCGGGGCCCAGTTCCCAGCCTCCTGCTGCTGCTGCTGCGCTCACCACTGCGTGGCCAGTGTAAAGGCTGCATAGAAGCGGGTGTGGGCTGCGTGCTCAGCATCCAGACTGCAGACTCCGCGCAGCTTCTCATACTGGGGGATGTGGCAGATGAGGCGCGCCTTCAGGAAGGACGTCCACTTCTTCTGCAAGATCTTTTTCCCCCCCAGATCCCCCTGTGGGGTGAACGCAAGGTCAGGGGTCAGAAGCCAGGGTCAGAAGCCCAGTCTACCCTGTGGTCCAGCCTCAGCCCTTCCACCTTGCACACACGGGCCACACGGGCCACTCGGTGACTGCTGCGGCTTGGGCTGAAGCTGCTGGAGCCCTCCTCGGCGGCAGCACGCTCCGTGAAGAAGTAATAAACCTTGTCATCGTCGCCCACCGCACTGGCCTCACTCTCCCGCACCAGCACGGAGAAGACAAACTCAGCATCTGTGGGTTTAAGGCATTCAGGGGTTTCTTAGACATGTCGGGGAACTTGGCCTGGCCCCTTGCCTCCCTGGACCACACAGGAGTGGAGTGGCGGGGCTCACGCGGGGCTCTGGGGAAGGGACGATCAGCTGCCTAAGCAGGGAAGGGCAAGAGCAGCCCCTCTGGCCCCCCACGCGCCTAACCATTGAGCCAGTGCACGGGTGCCTCCTCAGTTCTTAGCGCATGTGGATGGCGGCTCCGGCGGATGTCGGGAGTGCTCCGGAACTCATACCGGGTGGCTGTGTAGAGGCCCCCATCTAGGGAAGGGTCAGGTCAGCCCGACAGACACGTCACACGTCACACACACAGGGCACACGGGTGGCAAGCGCTGCGAGACATGCAGCCCACAGTGCACACGCTCACCAATGACGAGGCCCGTGAAGCCCCGGGCTGGGTCATAAGGGCACTTCTCCTTCCCCTCCTCGAAGCTGCTCGGCAGGGCAAAGGCCTCGGCATCCTGGAGGAATGGGTGGCAGTCAGGTTCTGAGGCCAGGCAGGACTGCAGCCCAACTCAAGCTCAGACTGTGGTCAGGGTTAGCAGTCACACCAAGCCGGGCACACTCACAATGGCAGCACACAGGGGCTGGAAGGCGTGGGTCCCACACGCGTAGAGGTGGGTGGCATTGAGCCGCTGCAGAAAGCGCACATGGTTGAAGCACTCAGTCTGCAGGACAAGGTGCACGGGATGGGTGAGCCTCCGCCCAGCTGGGGCCCTCCTCCGCTGGCCTACTTTCTGTGTTCCTTTCCACTTCTTTTCTTTCTGTTTGTCTGTCCTGTGTAGTAGGAACTGAACCCAAGGCCTTCACACTGAGTTACATCCCCAAACCCTTTTAACTCTATTTTTAAAAATTGAGGGCTGGGGAAATAGCTCAGCAGTCTAAGCACCTGCCTGGCAAGCACAAGGACCCAAGTTCGATTCCTGGTACCACATGCTGTGCTGGCCCCAAAACCAGTTGTGGTGGTGCACACCTGTAATTCCAGTGCTGGGGAGGCTGAGATAGGAGAATCGCTATAAGCCTGAGCTCCTAGTGAGGCCCTATTACCAAAATAAATAAACAAACAAACAAATACATACATACATACATACATACATACATACATACATATTTTGTGAAAACTGAGCCAGGGCCTTGCTATGTTACCAGCTTGAGCATGGCATGCTCCTGCCCAGCCTTTCAGAGTGCTCAGTTACAGCAGCCAGCCACGAGGCCTGACTTAGTCTCACTTTGTACTCTGGCTCTTGCCTCCACTCTCTGGACAAAGCAGTCCTTTCTAAGAGGGCTTGTCACTGCCTAGAACAGTGCTGTCCCCTGGAACTCACTGTTCTTGGCCCTCCAGTGGCACACCGCTGACACCGGCCCCTGGCAGCTCCTCCTGTAGCCCCTGCTAGGCCCAGCTGAGCTGCTTCCAGGAACCCACTTGGCTGGGACGCTGCTCATGCCCTGAGCTCCTTTCTGGGGTGGGGTTCCCAGCCACTCTTTGGAGTGGCCCCAGGAGGCCTGCCAGCCTCTGCCTCCATCCCAGGACCACCTCCACTCTACCTCCTTGGGAAGGCAGCTGCTTGCCTCCTCCCCGACCTCCCTGCCCACACAACCCGCTCCTCTGGTCCTTCCCACCTCGCTCCCAGCACCCTCTCCTCAGCCTCAGCAGCCAGGAGCCAGCTTCTCCCCTGTCCAACTCCTGCCGCCACCCTCAGTCCCACTGCCTGATTTGTTCTTTGTCCCAAGCATCTGCAGGCTTGGTTTCCTCCATCTGCACTACTCCCCACACCAAACTATGCCATCTCATCACCTGGGCAAGTGCTGGGACCGCCTGGCCACCCTCCCAAAGCCATGCAGTGAAAGGAGACATCCTGTTGTATAGAATTCAAAAAGCATGGGGGATCCATTGCCAATTCTCCCAGGGGCCTGCAGCACCTCTGCACAGCTCCTTCCAGTGGTGCCCGCCCACCCACAGCTACTCAGGGCCCTCGGACCCACTCTGCAAAGCACGTTGTGCAGAAGAGAGCGAGGTCACCTCACCGCCGGGCCTCACCGGGACGCGAGCCCGCATGCCTAGGCCTGTCTGAGCAGCCTGGGCCCTGCCTGCCCTGCTCATGAGCTCACCCCTCCAGGCCCCACTCCTGGCTTCATGAAGGATCTTCTCCTGCGCCACTGCTTCTTCACTGTGTGGCCCCCAGCTCTCAGTGTGCTCAGGCCTGATGCCTGGGACCAGATAAATATCAGGCCCATGATAGTGATCATTCCCTGAGATGTTCACCTTTAATGACCTATTGTGGGATTTGAGACAGGGTCTCACTAGCTTATCTGGGTTGGTCTTGAACTCAACGATTCTCCTTGCCTCAGCCTCCAATTCCTGAGATTACAGGTGTGCATTACCACACCTGGATTAAAACGTTTAAATTTAAAAGTGAAGCACCAAGGAGGCTGAGGCAGGGGGATTACCACAAATTCAAGACCAGCCTGGACTACATAGCAAAACCTGTCTCAAAAAAAAAAAAAAAAAAAAAAGATGTGGTGGATAGGAGGAGTTCTGTGGTCAAATGAGTTAGGAGAAACTCTGGTGAGATAGGATTGGATGTTGCAGACGAACTGTCTTTGCTGGGGGTATGAAGGGTGCTGCTGTGCATTGTGGGACTGTACATCAAGTGCTCTCCAAGTGGATTGCCCACTGGAGCCTTCTCTTGAAAATTACTGTTCCTCAGAGTGCATTTTTGGAGTGTTCTTGAGAGCGTGTGTGGAGGCTCTAGGAGGGAGTGCAACTACTCATGTACCCTTGTCCCTTGTCCGAGGAACAGCCTGGTGTCCTCTTCCCACTAGGCAAGCCAGCGAGTAGGAAGGTTCAGGGGGGATGGCACAGAGCAGTGAGGGAGGAAGGCTCCGCTCAGCCAGCCAGCCAGAGCACCAGGACCCCGCCCCCTGCACTCACCGGAGTGGCAGATGCCACAGCCAGAGGCTCCACAGCCCCAGAGGTGTTCTTCAAAGCCTGGCTAACGGTGTGGCCTGGGAACCACTGCCCCCACTTCACCTGCAAGCCTGTCAGATCCCTTCCTGGACAGTCACTCAGTAGTGCCTGCACCCGTACTCTGAATCCTGTGCCCACTACAGCCTGAGAACCACAGAGCAAGATCCCAGCCCTTGGGGGGACCAGTTCCACCTCCCTCCCTAAGCCACACGCACAGCAGCCTTTGACAGACTCTCTGGGGAGACCGCAGTACCCAGTACCACCCGAGACCCCCTGAGACAAAATCTCCAGGTCTGGAGACAGCCGGACCTCAGCAGACATCCCCTCCTCTTCTTTAGCCAGAAAAGATCGACACTTCACTAAGTTTTCTCCATGGATATTGTGGTAGTCCTCCACCTAAGCCTCATTTTTCTCATCTGCAAAATGGGAAATACTATGACTTCATAAGTTCTTATAGAACTAGGTGAGGAGAATAGGAAAGTCAGCACTGACTAAGTTGTTCATTGTTACCATGACTGTCACCTGGGAGCCCTGAGGGCTCCGGAGCCACCACGACTGGATTAGCAGGCTGCACCCAGGGCCATCTGGGCAGCACGCAGCATGTTTGCTGTCATTGTGCCACTGACTGGTAGGGCTCTACCACCCCCGGTGGCATCCCCAGCTAAAAAGGGGGAAAAAAAATAAGCAGCTGGGGACAAGGCGGACCACGTACCAGGTTGTTCTTCCCTTTCTGGTGACATTTGCTTTGCGTCTCTGGGGAGGCTTCCCAGTGGATCTAGGGAGAAAGGGAACATACTGACCCCAATAGCCGCACTCACAGGACTGGGCAACAGGATTCCAGGGAGCTGGCTGCTGGGGGTGAGGGCGCACTCCACAGGGAGGCAGGGAAGGACAGTGCTATCGGGGCTGAAGAAGGCGGCAGGGCTCCTGGGAAGCTGAGGTCCCAGCGAGCTGGCGGGGCTGCGGCCTTGCGTCGGGGCTGACCTCTTTGTGAGCCCCGTCTCCTATGTCATGGGCGCTGAGTGAGAACAGGGCACCTCGGGCTCCCACCAGCAGTCTCGCCGAGGCCTCCTCCAGGAGCAGTGTTGAGTAGTTTTGGGCTTGAGCCTGAAAGTACCGGATCCCAGAGAGCTCTGGGGAAAGTGGAGCAGTGAGCCGGCTTTAGGACCACCTCTGCTCCCCAGCCTTGGCTGCTGCAGCCTTTGAGGATCAAGGTCTACCTTCATAGGAGATGGTCATTCTCGGGGTGGCATCCAACTCTGGGGAAGGTCTCCGCTGGGAGGGCCCAGGGACTGCTGTGGCTGCAAGGGCGCCGAGGAGGAGGGGCCAGAGCCTCCCCCACATTTTCCTGAGGAGGTCCAAACCAGCAAGACCCCCAAGGGAGCCAGACCAGAGGTGCAGGAGGGGGTGGAAGGAAGCCACAGGGGTCAGAGTCCAGGACGGTCAGGGGTCGTGGGGCCAGGGCGGATCTGGGAATGGGGGGGACATGGAGCCACAGAGTTGTATGGCCATGGGATCACAGCTCAGAGGCGGAGAGGGGGCTTGCTCCCATGCTCCTCCGCATTACAGGCCAGCTCCACGGCGAGCGCGAGTTGAGTCATGGAAGTCTGTAGGTTCCAGATAGGGCTGCCTTCCCTCGACAGCAGGGCGCATCCTGGCTTTCTGAGATCTGTTTACTGAAGGAGGAAACAGAGAAAGCACTTTGATCTGTGTGGGGGTAGAAGACAGATGGCATTACCCAGATGTCAGG
Organism: Myocastor coypus; assembly: GCA_004027025.1. Lineage (NCBI taxonomy): Eukaryota > Metazoa > Chordata > Mammalia > Rodentia > Myocastoridae > Myocastor > Myocastor coypus. The sequence goes on from PVJA010027248.1 coordinate 23,461, forward strand.
GGGCATCCACAGAGCTCTGATGCCAAGACCAACGCTGTGCCTCCTGCTCCGATGCGGGGGGCTGGGCTGCAGCTTCTCTTTCTTCCTTCCCTCCTTTCTTTTTTTCTTTGTCTTTTTGGGACAGAGTCTCACACTCGCACTGATCCTCCTGTCTCAGCCTCCCAATTGCTAGGAGTACAGGCATGCACCACCTGGATCTTCTCTTTCTGCTCCCAACTCAAACCATGGTAAGAGCCCTCTCCTTCCGGTCAGGTCAGGAGTTTGGCTTCTCAGAGCCAATGCTTGTGCCTCCAACATCAGCCACCCTGCTGCCTGCCGTCTGTGGAAGGCCTGGGCAGAGGCATTTAATGGGTCTTTGTGAATTCTGTCCTGTTTTCCCTTTGTTTTTTCTTTTCCTTGGCCTGAGAGCTCCCTCTGGAATTTGTCTTTAATTAGACACTTCTCAAAGGCATTCTTCTCTGAGGGGGTGAACATTTCTGCCCTGCCAGTGTGGGCCAGTGCTGCAGCCTTAGGCTGGGAATCTATGCATGCCCCTACCTGCCAGCTGGCACCCCCCCCCCAGCATGGTGGCAGTGCCGTGCAGCACAGTAAAGTCCAGGAGGGAGGGGTGACACATGCATGAAGCCAGGGACTGGAGACCTAAGCACCCTGTAGGAGATGACATGGGCATCTCTGAGCTCCAGATCACCTCTGGATTACATTTTGAGATTATTCCCTACCCCAAGCCTTTTTTTTTTGGGGGGGGGGGACCAGGGTTTGAACTCATGACCTTGCACTTGTCAGGCAGGCACTTGTGCCATGGAGTTATCTCCCCAGCCCCTCCTTTTTTTCTGCAGAACCCAGGATCGAACTCAGGACCTTGCACTTGCCAGGAAGGCACTTGTGCCTCTGAACTATCTCCCCAGCCCAACCCTGAGCCTTTCTTAAACCAACAGCTAGAGAGGAGGTGGGCTGGGAGACGACCTCCCCCACTCTCTGTGGCAGGCATTCTAAACCCCGAATGGGCTTCTGAAGGTTTCCTGAGCTGTGCCAGGACAGCAGCAGGCAAGACCTCGTTCATCTTTTTTTTTTTTTTGTGGGACCAGGGTTCGAACTCATGACCTTGCACTCGCCCAGCAGGCACTTGTGCCTCGGAGCTATCTCCCCAGCCCCAAGACCTCGTTCATCTTATCAGGCCTTCATGGGCAGGGTCAGAGGGTGCAACGGTTTCTCCTGTCCCTTCCAGGTTAAATATTAACTTCCTGGCCTTGAAAAGAGGAGAGGGATCAGGAGCTACCCAGAGGACAAACAGGAACCTGGAGGGTTTATGCCAGAGGTAAAGGTCAGCAGAGTCATAGGAGGGTGGAGTGGAACCTGAGAGGGGCGAGGAAGGTCCCTGGGCTCCACTGAAGGGGCAGCAGGATTCTGATTTGGGGACTGGGCTGGTAGGAGGCTCCAGGCAAGCTGCCCTTGTCCCGCCCCTCGCCGTGGGACACACCTGCTTACCTCTGGGGCCTCCTATTTGCTTAGCAGAAGGGGGAGCCTTATGGCTAGGAGGGACCAATCCCTGCGCCTGGGCAGGAGGAACACCCAGATAAGAAGAGCCCCTCAGTGTTCACAGTACACTTGCACAGGTGTATTCTGAGTCTCATGAGCCAAGAGGGAGTGGAAGTACATGCACATAGGTGTGCACACAACGTGTGCATGAGGAGGGCTGTGAACGTGTATCAACAGGAGAGTCAGTCACACAGCCACGAGGAGGTTGATAAGCAGGTATGTCTGTTCACAGAGGAGTGCACACACTCACAGGTGTCCACATGCCCTTCCTTTCAGGGGATCACAGCGTGAGGGTTTCTGTTAAAGGCAGCACACCCTTGCAACAGGAGGGCTATGGTTCAGGTTTGCACACACAAATCACAGATACAGCAGGCCAGGGATGGCAGGGCTCACAGAGGATCAGGAACGTACTGTGTTCTGAACTCTCAAACATGCAGTTACACCCATGCAGAGACGAGTGCACATACATACAAGAGTCTACTTCTTTCTCTAGGTCAGTGTCCACAGGATTGAGATGCAGAGCAGAGCCTGCCTCCCAACTTGAGCACCACATTTGTGTATTCTCATACATGCGCATGTGGAGCTAGGGGAGGCTTGTGACCTGGGACAACGGCAGGTCAAGGCTGTGCGGCAAGGTTGCAAGAGTGTGGTGACCCCAAGGGGGAGGGGCCCTCAGCTTCAGCAAGCCAAGCAGAAATGGAATTTAACTTAGCGGTCCTCCACCCCTACCTGCTGCAGTTCTACACAAGGGGACTGGGCTGGAGCTCTTGAAGCCCACTTAACCTGTTGGGAGGGAGGGCGGGCGGGGCAGAGCATGCCACCCCCATCGGTGGCCAAGCTAGTTCAAGGTCTGTGATTCACACCCAGCAGGCAAGAGCTGTACAGCTCCGGTTCCCCGCAGAGCAACCCCCTTGAACTCTGTGGTCCCCCGCTCTTTATTAGACTCTAGGGTGGAGAAAACTACATTTCTAGCTATATCCTAGGAGGAAGGAGACCTCGACAGGATCCGTGAAGGGTTCCCGCGTGGGGCCTCGACCTTCGTCCCCGACGCCCCTGCCGGGCTCGGCGGGCACTGTCCGGAGGTGCGGCGGTCTCCGCAGCTCGAGACCCCTCCCTCCGAAACCTCCTCCCACGGCCGGCCCGCGCTCTCCCTCCGCCGGCTCTAACCTCGGTCTCCCCTGCAGCAGCCGAGGACAGGCTCTCCTTCGATCCAGCCGCACGCCGGAGACGTGACCCAGATCCAGGAGTGCGCTGGCCTCGCGGGTCCCCGCCCCGCTCTGTCCCTGTCCGCGGTGGCCACTCCGCGCGGCGCGCGAACCGAGGCCTGGCCCGCGCCCCTCGCGAGCCTTCATGCGGGGCCGGGGGTCTTGACGATAAGGAAGGCCTGGCTTAGAGCAGCGGTGCAGCGGACGGGAAGGCCCGCCAGCATCACCTCAGCCCCCAGCCCCCGGCCCCCGGCCCCCGGCCGACCCTGCCGGCCACCCGCCCTCGCTCCCGGCCTCGCTCACCTTAGCGTCGGGATTCGAGGCCATAGGGACCGCGCAGCGCGGCTCCGCGGCCGCACACGCCTGCTGCGGGAGGAAGGGGCCGGGCGGGGGCGGGGCCGGAGCCCGATCGGGGGCGGGGCTTTCTGCGTCGAGCCCCACCCTCAGTTGCAGAGGCTGAGGTTTAGGGTGAGTCTCCCGCCCTCGCACAGCTCCCGTGTGCAGTAGTCAGTTTGTCCTGGGGGTTTCCTTCGTGGAAGGCGCTCGCTGGTCTCTCTGCGACTGCACCTCTTGCACCCTTGCCACCCTCTTCTGCTCTGGATTGAGGCGGTGGAAGTGGAGTGAGGAGCCAGCAGGTGTGAACAGCGCCGCTGAACACCAGGATCCTGGATCCCAGCTCAAGTCTCGCGTCTTCGTTGTGACTTAAACTCGAGGGTCAGGCCTGCAGGGGATAAAGCCGCGGCTTGGTCCGAATGAAGTGCACACAGAAAATGTTATTTTGTGGATAAATGAGCTACAACCATCTGCACTGATTCATTCACTAACCCTTAGCCCTAACCTAGGTTTACATCTAGGATGGATGAGATCCAGATGCCTGCTTTCTGCTCAAGCTTCTCCTGAACATCACTCTTAACCCAACACTTCCAGTGCATGTCTCAGGCGAAGCATCCTGGCCTTCCCACCTGCGGTAACTTCCCCAGCAGCAGTCGCAGCTCTTGTCCGCGGTGTGGCCCTCCCTGTAGACTCGAGCCCTGCCTGCTTCCTTCCAGCAGAGTGAATGCCATCGTGAGGTCTACCTCTCCCCTATGTTGGTGAGGGGCCAACAACCAAAATATGGACCACTACCACTGATTCTCGCATGTGTCCCGGGTCTTCGAGCAGAATTGCTTTTCTCAAGGACCTTGACTTGTTCTGTAGTCTTCAAAGTTCACAGTTTTGCACTTCAACCTATGTGCAACCTTGCAGTTTGGACTGCTGGTGTGACTCACATGGCTAGACAGCAGGACCCCAGTCCTACCTCCACCCGCAGCTCCCAGCACTCTGCAAACAGGAAGGGTGGGCTGGAAGACACCCGTGAGAAGGTGAGCAAGAATGTCAGAGGGCCCAGCTTCCTTCTTTTTATTAGCCCTCCTGAAGAATTTACGGCCGGGTTTTATAGATGGGAAACTGGTCTTAACAGGTTAAGCAACTTGCTTTAAAATTCATTCATGTACACAGGACAATCAAGTCAGGGAAAGTCAAGAGTAGGGAGAAGCAGGTTAAACTCGAGGGGAAATATCACCAGCAAAGCAGAAATGTACCAACTTATGCATAAACGTGTTGGGGAAAGAGGCCAGTGAATGTGCAGACTCAACTAGACAGAGAGACCCCTTGTGGAAAATAAAAGGGAAAAGCCAGGCAGTGGCTCGAAGTCCTGAAAGAACCAATGGTTTGGAGTGAAGCAGTCAGTGAAGATGTGGCTGTGGGCCAGGGAGATAGCTCGGCGGTCTAAGTGGCTACCTGGCAAGTGCAAGAACCCGGCTTGGATCCGTGGTACTGCATGCCTGCTGCCCCGTCCCACAACATGGCATGGTCGCACACACCTGTAATCCCAGCGCTGGGGAGGCTGAGGCAGGGTGATTGCTACCAGTCCGAGCTGCATAGTGAGACCCTGTACCAGTTATATAAATAAAAGATAAAAAAAAAAAAAAAAAAGACATGGCTGAGAGGTAATTCTGTAGTGCAAGTGGGAAAGTGGGTGGCAAGTAACGGTAGAGTGGGGCACGGAGGCCTTGACCTAGCTGCAGGGGCAGATGGGGGGTCAGGGTCTGACTCCCTGCCTCCACCCACTTCAGGTAGCTCAGAAAGCAGCAAGCCAGCCAGCACGAGGGTTCTGAATCTCAGCTCCACTCTGAGGCACGACTTCCTCTCTCGGAGGAACTCTGGTGGCAGACTGAGAACCTCACACATCTGAAAATCAGGAAAACAGTGATTTCAATGCCAAGTGCCGGTGGAATGCTTGTCCAACTGTCGCCGGGCAGTTACTTCACACCACAATCCAGACTGCAGTCCACTCCATTACTTCTCTGAGCCTAATCAGTCGCCAGAAAGTAATGAGAGGAACTTTCTATAGGAAGCCGGTGTATTTCCAATTTCATTAGCACATCTGCAGTACCTAGTTACTTTTGCTGTGCGGGGCCAATACCTGTGCACTGTGTCTGTTCCTCTGTCCTTCCTCCCCTGGCCCTCCATTTCTTGGTCCCCTTCCTATTTGTAAAAGATGTTTCCTGTTTTTTTTTTTTTTTTTTTTTTTTTTTTTTTTTTTTTTTTTTTTTTTTTTTTT
>PVJA010027249.1:0-11067 GCA_004027025.1 Myocastor coypus
AAGAAAATGCTAGAAAAGGGAAAGATGAAAAAGAACAGAAACAACTCAGACTACCCAGAACTATTTAGGACATTCTTATCGTATGCTCAACCAAGGGACAGGTGATAGCATGGAATGAGTGGAAGGGAGCATATGGTCTTTATCCTGAAAGAATTTGTGATCTGATTAAGGGGACATTTCACAGACAGTATGTGTGAAATGATAGTAGAGCAATTAATTAAGAATTCCATCACAAATTTCAGTACATTCTAATTACTGTCTCAGAAATCACTGATTGTTGTATAAATATAGGTCATGTTATTATTATTATTTTAATAGATACAGGGTCTCACTACACAGCTCAGACTCACAGTGATCCTCCTGTCTTGGCCTCCCCAGTGCTGGGATTAAAGATGTGTGTCACCATGCCTGGTTTTGGGGCAGCATGGTGCACCTAGGTTTCTGGGGTCTGTGTGGCTTGCAATACCAGGGATCAAACTTGAACTTGGATCTTTGCACCCCAGCTCTGGATATATATATATATATATATATATATATATATATATATATATCGTGTGTGTGTGTGTGTGTGTGTGTGTGTGTGCGCATGTGTGCGTGTGTGTGTGTGTTTGGTACAGGGTCTCATTATGCAGTTTGGACTCCTTGTGGTCCTGTGGTCCTCCTGTTTTCAGCCTTCCCAGTTCTGGTATTACAGGCATGCACTACCACACCTGGACCCAGTTGCTGGCTCAGCGTGTATGGGGACGAGGCCAGCGTGGCATGCAGTACCAAGGATTGAACACCAGTCCATGTGCTTGCTTAAGCTTGCGCTTAGTCCGCTGAGCTATCTTGCCTGCTCTGATCATATTCTTTTCTTTTTTTTTTTTTTTTTTTTTTTTTTTTTTTTTTTTTTTTTTTTTTTTTTTTTTTTTTTTTTGTCTTTTTGAGACAGGGTCTCTCTGGCTTTGAGCTCACTTTTGTAGCCCAGGCTGGTCTGGAACTCGCACCAATCCTCCTGCCTCAGCCTCCCGAGTGCTGGGATTACAGGTGTGAGCCACCACGCCCAGCCCTGATCATATTCTTTTTGAATAGTTTCTGCTCGCCCTTCTAGCATCAGCGTGGAAGTTGACACATGCCATATCCTGTCCATTCTCTATGACAGAGTTCCTCCTACCTGATCTGTCCTTACACTGTGGATGATTCTTCTCCTACCTTTCCACACTGTGGCAACTGCACATATTTTCATACCATCAAAATGTAAGTTTCTTAAAAGCAGGGACCATTGTTTTACATTTTAAAATTCCATTGTCTAGTTTACATCTGGACACATACTGCTCATGGAAGAATGGTAAAACTGAAAATTCTACTGGACAAAGAGGTCAAATAAAACTGGAGATTTAACTACGCAAAAATGACCATGGTGATGTAGAGTCATGTAAGCAAAAGCTCAGGGGTGATTAACAATAAATATGGAGGCTGAAAGATCAGTGAGAGTTCAAAAATAGCCTGGGCTACAAAACAGTGAGTTCACAGCCAGCCTGAATTGCATAGCAAGACCCTGTTTCAAAAAAGACAAAAAACAGAACCGGAACAAACAAATAAACAAAAGCAATATATATGGAACAGCCCTGGCAGAATGGGGCTACGGAGGCACTGCAGCTTTAGGAGAATGAAAAATATAAACCAAACTAAAGATAAGTATAGTCTTACAGGGTGTATGAAAACCTTGAATATGAGTTTGATTAAGATGTATTGATATGTGTTTGATTTAAACACAAAAATCTTTGCTATCACTTACATTCCATTCAACTGCTCCAATGGCAAGTCCAGAAGCTGCTGCTGTTCCAGCCAGGCCCACAAATTGGCTACTGCCAATATTACTTGCAAACATCGAGGCACCCATCTAGAATGCAAGAGAACACTCTAGGATTAAAGTTCAAATATCCAAATCAGACTTTTTTTTTTTGAAAGCAGATATGGAGCTACTTCAATTACTACACCTTAGAGCAATACTTAGAAATCTATGTCCTATAGTCAAAGTCCAACATATTGTCATATTTTATGTAAACTATCATGGGAGAAGGCTTTAAAAGTTTTGAATGTCTATAGTGGCTTAAAAATAATGATAAATATTCAAAAGTGAAAACCTCACATGAAATGTAGCCTACATTCCTGCAACCATGCATAGTTTTATTGAAACACATTCATGACCTTTTACTTTAGGTACACTTGTGCTCCAATAGCTGGGTTGTGTAGTTGAAAACAATTGTATTGTTTATAAACCCTAATATACTTACAGTCTTGCCTTTTAGAAAAAAGCTTATTAGCTAGGAGTGGTGTTACACACCCACAATTCCAGCTATTGAGAGGATTCATAAGAGTTCAAGGTAAGCCTAGGATACAAAGTGAGCTCAAGACCAGCCTGAACTACATAGGGCCATTCTCTCTCAGACACACACACACACACACACACACACACACACACACACACACACACACACACACACACACAGGTATATCCTCAGACAAACAAGAAGAGTGCTTATTGATCCCTGTGGCACGGATGTATATGCTAATTTCTTCTTCTTTTTATGTATTTGGTACAGGATCTCACTACACAGCTTGGACTCTTGATGATCCTCCTGTTTGCAGGCAGGTGCCAACAATCCCAGTCTCTGTTGCCAGTTCAGCATGCCTGGGGGTGGGACCAGCATGACATATGTTCTGGGGATCAAGCTCCAGTCCTTGCACTTGCCTAATCTCCACTGAGTTTTCTCACTGGTCATCGCTAAAGTATTCTTTATTTGATCTGTGTGTTTTTGTAAGAACTGCCATATTTTCCATTATATGTTGCTCTTTAAACCAACCTTAAGGACCTTATATTTCAGGATAAGGGAATTATTCTGCACCCAATGGCCATAGGATATTAACTTACCTCATGCCCACTTCCATCATATTGTCAATATTTTTAAGGCTCATGGGTTTAGACATATCTTTAGAATGGACATAGATGGGTGTCCACCTGGCAGACTTGGGGACTGGGACACTACACTGTTTCATCTAGTCCCACATTTTCAGTCTTCTCAAAAGTTGCCTGTTATGCTCTGGTGAGATAGCTCAGCAGCTTAGGCACCTGGCTGGTACACAGAAAATCCTGAGTTCTATCCTTGGTACCAAAATAGTTGCCCTTTATATTCAGCTAGTTGGGAGGGCTTGAACTGAGTTATAGCTTTGGGATTAACTGAGATTTGCATGATTCATAAAATAGTAGTGCGAAGGCAATGTCTGATGGAATGCCTCAAACAAATATCCATTTTGAGCTGGAAGTTTGTCTTTGCTAATCACTCTGGCCAGGTGATTTTCAAGTCTCCATTCCACTTAATTTATATGAGTAATCAGATCTGTGAATAAATCATTTAATGAGGACCAACAGTGTAGACACGCTGGTTTTGGCATTGCTAGGTTGACAGAAGAATGTGCTGCCTCTCTTGAGATGGAAATCCCACTGAGGGTGCAGCAAAGATAATACCTACTGCTCAAGGGTTAAGGAAACGTCATGAACCCCATCATACAGAACATAGTCCATTATCAATAAGTACACAGTACCTACACAGAATAGGTAGATACGCAGAGTGGACTGATTTTTAAGGAGGAAGGCAGAGAGGGGAGGACAGTTCAGACAAAAGAAATATCATTATCTCAGGATGTGTGCAGCTAGTAAGTCAAAGTAGAAGATTCTCAGTGAAAGATGGGAAAAGAAAATGAATAGAGTTTAACTGAAGGTACTCAAATGCCAGAATAAACCTGCTTTCAAATGATATTGTATAGTGTTATTTCATAGAGAATAGCCTAGTCCAAGCCTATCATTAACAACTTAGGAAGAGAACCATCCATAATGGGATAATGAATACATAGAAGAAATGGTGAAAATATCCACTATTTTCTTCATCATCACACATATACGTCCCCCCCCACACACACATGCATGCTCGTACACATGCATGCACATATACAATTTATTTCCAGCAAACTGCTGCTGACTTACTGTCCACCAGACCATATCTCGACCAGCCAAGAAGAAGCCTCCAACACTGCTCCGGTTGGTCTTCAGTGCAGCCTAAGCAGAAAGGCAGAAAGGAAGACATGTGGGTGGGGATGGATAAACAAGAGCAGTCACACCCAGAGCCCTGGAGATGCTAACTTCTAGCTGGAGTGCTGACAGTGGAGGTTTTGCAGTACTCCTATAGATACTAATATTTTCTAAAAACTGCAATGCAGCAACAGTTTTCAATGAACTTCAAAACATGGTCCTTAAAAAATGTAGAGCTTAAAAGACTGCAAGAAATTATACTCCACAAAACTGTTTATTTTCACTTAGGAAAACAATGTATGATCTCACTAGTACAGTGCTCCAATGAAACCTTGCAACCTTGAGTTCGTGACTAAAAGACACAAGTGAATGGAACACAGATGATTTGTGTCCAACTAATAGGTTAGAAAATCAGTAAACAACTGAGGGAGATAAGCAAACTGAGATCATGCAAACAGTTTTGAGTATTGCGGCAGGAAGTGGAGATGCCCAGTAGCACAGGCTTGTAGTTCCCAGTTCTGTCTGTGTTCAGATCATAGCGTTGTTGGAGGAATAAATTTACTCATTATAGAAATTATACATGACACCCATAAGAGAATGATTCAGACAGACAAACAGTGACACTGACACTTTTGGAAAGTGCAATGTCTCCTTTTGTCAGGCTACTATTCTCCCATCATAAGGCACTTTTCCCTAGCCCTAGTGTCCACCCTGAAACTTCCCTGGGCTCTCACATACCCATAGTCCGACAGCCATCACTGCCAAAAAGTAGATGACAATGACAGAGATATCAGCAGCATTTTGGATGCGCTGTGACAGTGCAGGCAGCTCAGGCGTTCCAGCTGTTGTGCTGGGGCTTACTGTGCTGGCCATGGCTACAGGCGGTGTAGTCCCCTTCCTAAGGATGGCCACTTCTTTATGTAAGTGCTGGGTTAATGATCAACCTTCGGCAGGTAGGGCAAGCTATCTCCTGTGTATCAGGACCATACAACTTTCCCTTTGGATTCGAGCTGCGACATCCTGATTTTGCAATGGTTAGTGTCCCATTAAGTGTACCGTGGGAATGACAGTGATGGAGCAGAAAAGGGGACACACTCCAGTGAATAGTGGTGTGTTTGTTGAGTTGGAAAGAAAGATATTTAACTGAAATTAGAGTAGCTCCTGTGGAGATTCATAGGGAAACGTGTGGGGCATAGAGAGGGAAAGATCCAGAAATGTATGAGAAGGAGCAGAGGGTGATAGTTGCTCACAACACAGACAACGTTCTTGACCAAAATGATTTATTTTTTATTTTTTATTTTTTTGTCTTTTTGCGACAGGGTCTTGCTATGCAGTTGAGGCTGGCCTTGAGCTCACCTTTGTAGCCCAGGCTGGTCTCGAACTCACGTCGATCCTCCTGCCTCAGCCTCCCGAGTGCTGGGATTATAGGCGTGCGCCACCACGCCCGGCTCCCGAAATGATTTTATTCTTTGAAAATCATATTAATTAAGCACTTAAAACTTTCCAAAGTCATGTATATCGCTAAGACAAGTCTTCTAGGGGACTCCGAGATATATACTCCAAGACCATGGATGGTTATGCAATAAAAGAAAACATCTTTACAAGCAACATAACATAAAAATATATATAAAATAAAAATTAGCTTTGAACTATCTTAAACATGTAATTCAGTGGCATTAAGTACATTTACAATGTGGGGCAATGATCTGTACCTTGCATTTCAGAAATATTAAAAATAATAAATGAGAAAAAACAGTTATTTGTCCCATATAGAATATTTATAATATTTAACTGTCCAGCAAGCCTCATGGCAAGGTAGGAACAGTGTGGAAAATAACAGAGAACTTTGTGCAGTAAATGATGTTTCTGTATCCCTGTCTTTGCACCTTTTGTAATCTCTACTCAACTATGTACATTTTTCATCTATTCTCAGCACCACACACAGGTGTAATCACACAATATTTATCATTTCTGTCCAATTTATTTCATTTAGCATGACGTTTTCATGGCTCACTGACACTGTGGCATGTGTTGATGCTCTATTTTTCAAAGAATTTTTTTGTTTTGATTAGTACATGTGAGATCATTATATAATAGTTTGCATGACATAATAGTTAAGGTCAGTTAATACAAAATTGTAAGCATTTATCATAGCTTATTCATCGCTCAGTAACATTTGGGTTATTAGATTTTTGTTAGCACAACAAACCTAACAAATCTCACTCCTTGGAAGTGAGATTTACTTTTACAAGGCTAGAGGCTGAAACTCCAAATGGCATAGTCTGGTTTCAAGCCTATGTACAGAGTACATGGTGGTGTCATGTAGAGGGAGAGTCACACCAAAAGAAAGCAAACAAAGCGCGGACAAGAAATCAGGTTTTTCCCGTATCGTAACAACTCTGTCCTAAGAAATATTAAGAAGTTGTGCATGAACTACCCCACTTTCCAGTGGGTTGAGTACTTTCTACCAGGTACCATGTGCCTTGAAGTTTCCACCGCCCAACAGCTCCATCTGGGAATGAGCCTCTAATCACCTATGTCTTTGCTGAACTCACAATCTGGAACCAAACCATTGCCGGCTGTTTTCACCACTTGCTGTTGGAAACAATAATGTTACAAAACGTTGGTGTCTGGGCATCTATTTGAATATTTGCTTTCAGTTCCTGTGGGTACATAGTTGGCCCATATGACACTTGTATTTTATATTGTCTATGGAATACATAAAAATAACTTCACAGAAACTATACTATTCATCACCACTAGTAATACATCAGCATTTAATTTTTCTATACTCTTGCCAATACTCCTACTTTTATTTAAAAATTATGCCTATCTTGGCAAGTATGCAGTAATATTGTCGCTTTGACTTTAATTTTTTTTTTTTTTTGAACCAGGGAATGAACTCAGGCCCTTGTGCTTGCCAGGAAAGTACTTATTCTACTGAGCTATCTCCCCAGCCCTTGATTTTAATTTCTAATGCAATGTGCAGTTATGTTGATCAATTTTTGATGCAGCATCAGGCATTTGTATGCATTTTTGGAGAAACATTTATTCAAAACATTTATCTATTATGGAACCAGATCACTTGCTTTTGTTCTATTTTTGTTTTTTTCCTTGTGTTTTTGTGATCATATGCCAAATGAAATAATGGCAATTTAATACAGTAATTGTTAAATCTAGTGTCATGATGGAGTTTATAGCAGCAAGATGGTTGACTACAAGTGTCCACTGTGCTTTGCCTCTCTTTCTCTACACACACACACACACACACACACACACACACACACACACACACACACACACACACGAGCATGTGTGCACACACATACACACAAGGAAAACCAAAGAAAAAATATCTACTTGACTGCAGTATTTGAAGCAGAATGCTTGAGTACAGCAAAGTTATGGGAGAGACTTTTTCAAGAACAGAAGAATAGAACTTTACAATGGTCTTATCAAGAAGGGAGCTAAGTGCCCATTCTCTCCTCTCTTATCTCTCCATGTAAAAGATTAACCCTGAACAAAGAACTTTGTACAGTAAGGAAAGCATAGGAGGGAGGTGCATAGAAGAACCCACTAATGTCATACTTACTTGACAATTTTCTGACAGAAAAACTTGCAACCCTTACAAGGCATGACACAGTTTGGGGAGCTATTAAGGAATGCACAACTCCTGAATTGCACTATAGAAAGATCTAGGTCATTGTGCCATGGCCTGGTTTCTTCAGGTCACTTGCCTGAGACCTCTTCTGCTAGGGATTCTGCGAAGCAACCCAGCAGTTACTCTCAAAATTTCAGGTGACTGGACTCTAATCCATATCAGACACCACCATCTTGATTCCATGCCACTGTTCCACAAATTTCAGTGACTCTACCTACTTTAGTGATACTAGGAAGGAAAACATCATTACACTTTACTGAACTGTATCTACTAATGCTCAAGGAAGAAACAAGATGGTCTTGCATACTTATCCATTGTCCCAAGAAGCTACCATATTGGTCTGGCTGGGTGGCTCAACTTGTAAATTTTCTGTGAAACACCCATGTTTCACTACTCACACATGAACAGAACTAGGAAGCATCCGGGCAGCATTCTTTATGTGGCTCAACCTAATGACACCCCAGAAAAGAGGCGGGCATTACATGTCACCAATATTTAGCCAGGGGAAGGAGACAGGCACCTTGAGCAGCTGTCTTGGCCCATTATTGATGTGAGAAGTGGCTAAGCGTCACTACCACCACTCACTGTTCCAGCAGAAAGCATCCAGGCAGCATTACCTTGAACAATATGTATTCCAAAGGCCACAAGAAGTGTCCAGATGGTTTTCAGTGAGTGACAGGTATTGCACCTCCATTACTTGGCAAGGTGTAGCACAAAACTGAGCCTGAGAGAAGAGCCCTGTACCCGCATAAAGTGTGGGTATTTCTCACTCCTGACTCAAATCCAGCTATTGTGCTGAGAGCCACAGCAAAGTTTCATTTTGTACAAAAGATGTACTTCACCTCACAGAGCAACAGCACAAGCCCCTGAAGACTGGAATAGCTACAGGCATCATCAGTGTTGCTGAAGCAGAAGAAACTTGATAAGATATGTAATTGACCTACTACCAAAGCTACTTCAGCTTTTCCAACTCATGTCCTGTGAAGCATCTCTAGGAGAAAGTCTTTTACTATTAAAGCTTCTGTAAAATCAGTAGGAGCACCTGAATCACCACATTAGCAAATATCAGAGTCAGAACATAAGACAATTGAAAGACAACTCGTCGGCTGCAGAGACTGCAAGTACTTCAACTAAAGCAGGAAAACAATTTGTTCTCTGAATGAAAATTTAGGTGAGGTAGAGATCTAAGAAATTATAGAGCTGAACTCTACAAAAATGAAGATATAGGTGAGAAGTTTTGACACTCTCAAGAAAAAATAAAACATTTAAATTACTGTGTATTCAAGGAAAGGAAAGAAAGGCAAGAAGAATAGAAAATCTAGTCAATGAAATAATTGCTGAAAAATTTCCAAATCTTGGAAGAGCTGTATGTAGAGTAATCCATCAAGCTTAAAGAACTCCAATGGCCTGAACTTTGTGCTGTTAATATTGATGCAGGAGTATTCTTTGCCATGTTCATAAAATGCCCTTTTATTTTTCTTTCTTTCTTTTTTTTTGCCCTTTTATTTTTCTAAGACTTTTGCCAAGTCCAGGGGACACTGGAACTATGCCCAGACAAGACTGTACAAGTATTGTATGAAGTACACTAAAAACTATTGTTATCTGTAAGGATAACGTCCCTTCTTGCATGCGTGCTATGTTAAGTGTCCCAAAGGATATTGACAATGTCATCAAATTATGCAAGCTAATGCTTATACAGTTTAAATTATAAAATATTTCGCTTGTGGCAAGTATGCGCACAAGAGAGGATAGGGGGAGCAAGCTGAATTATGCATCCTGCCACCACTGACGTTCTATTGAGCTACTGTTCAGCTCACCACCACTAGCGTTTCCACATTAGCAAGTTTCTATATAGTCTGCATCCAAGGTTCTGTCTACCTGCTGGTAAACATGTCTGCTGTGACTAGATGTAGCCATCACAAATTGTGCTGCTGTAGACGTGGTATGCATGTATCCCTGTAAAATGATTATTTTTAACTGGTATGGAAAGATACTTTAAGTGAAATTTCTATTTTTCAAGTTTTTCTTAGGGATTCATCACACTGATTTCCATAGTGGCTATATCAAATATGATTTCCACCAACATTATAATAGAGTTCCTTTTTCCCTCACATCCTTGCCAGCATATACTATTATTTGATCTTGATGACAGCCATTCTTTTGGGGTAAGATTGTCACTTTAGTCTGCATTTCTCTGATATCAGGCACTTTTTTCATGCATTTATTAGCCATTTATATTTCTTCTGTGAAGTATCTACTCATTTCAGTTGTCCAGCTTTTTTAATTGGATCTTTTGTATTTTGTGGAGAGGTATTAGATATTTTTTGAGTTTTTATAAATTCTGGATGTTAGTCTTTTTATTTTTTATTATTATTTAAGTTTAACAATGGTTATATTGCATATTTTCATCATCAGATCAGTTTAGATTGATAGATATAGGTATATAAGATTCATCAAACAATTAAACATTAACACTTTCAATAAACATTATTATTTTTTCTTTTTCCCTTTTTTTATTTAACAACTGACGCATTGCATATTGTCCTCACAATAGTTCTACAGAGCACAGTGTGTGGGCATGACCCACCTTCCTATTGATGTTGCTAAGAAAAAAGAAAAAAAAAGGAAAAGAAAATTCTTCTCTTTGGACTAAGAGGAAGCAGATGCATCAGATGCATACACAGTCAAATGTTCTGCAATTTCAGTGGGCTACCAGTGAAGCTTGCAATGCTGGAGGCTATTGATCCATGCCTCCTACAGCTCATCTCATTAGTCTACCTCTGCGTTTCATGCATTGTAATTAAGCTTTTTTTTTGCTGGGTGATCGAGGGCAAGTCAAAGCAAGACCTGTACAACAAAGCATTCATTTTTTGTATCTTCTAAGGTCAAATCCCCTCGGGATTAAGTTTGGGACCATGTACAGTGCTTTGTAGAACTGTTGTTAGTGTCAGCCTTTGGGACAAGTCACAGCCATTGCTTGGCCAGTTTGCTTTCTGTGAAAGCCTGAGAGAGTGTTTTTCTCTGGGTGACTCTCCTTGGATGTTAGTCTTTTATTTGAAGGATAGCTGGAAAAATTTTTTTCCCAATATTTAGATAATCTTTTCACCCTCTTGCTTGTTTTCTTTTTGAGCAGAAGATTTTTAAACTTGATATGATCTTGTTTGTTGACTCTAGTCATTATTTCTTATGCCATTGGGATTTTGTTCAGAAAGTCCTTTCTTGTGCCTAGATCTTCAAGAACTGTCCTTATTTCATGTTAAATACATTATTATTTTATACTGAGTTTTATACAGTTTTGTTTCCTTTAATGAAATTAACATTTCTATTTAGTCTGTAT
>PVJA010027249.1:11167-28783 GCA_004027025.1 Myocastor coypus
TGCAGTTTGCTTCTGCCCCACTGTGTTGTTCAGCAGCAGCACAACTGCCCTCCATGCTAGATATGCTGGCCTTGATCCTCATCACCACTCAGCAGAAAGGAAAAAAAATGAAAAATTACAACCTACAAACAAGCCATTAATACACTAACGATTAATATATTAGTAATCAATGATCAATTAAAAGGACAACAAAATCAATGAACTTAACACTAATAACCAAAGAAGAGAAGAAGAAATTATATTTTTGAATGAAGAGTTAAAAGTTAATAAAAGTAAAGCTAATAATAAAGAAGAGAAAAATAAGACAGCAGAAGCATAAACATCCTATTAAAATATAATAAAAAGGAGATAGTCTAAGAAACAATTGTCAAAGAATAAAAATAGTAATGATAGACTAGATAGGAGAGAGCTAAAAAAGAGTCATTAATTTCTCTTAGGTGAGGTGTTTGGATTACAGGATTTTTTTCTAAGCATACTTCTATTTACTTCAGACGCCTTTATTCTGCACATATGATCACTGTCTGAGATACAGTGAGCACTTTTCACTACCTGCGATCTGGCATTATGTTGGCCAAACCTACCTCGTGAAATTCATCCAGCCTTGTGGACCTCAGTAAGTGTGTCTGTTTGTGACTAATCTCTGAGCCTTGAGATGAGAGAGAGAGAGACAGAGACAGAGACAGAGACAGACAGACAGACAGACAGACAGAGTAATCAGAAATAATGCTGCTGAAGCTGGAAGAAAGACAGGGGACAGGATCACAGGAGCACCTGGCCTTATCCTATGGTCAGTAAGTAACACAGGACTTGCCAGACTCTTTCATTTAACAGCTCAAGACAGTGGAGCCAAGACACATGTAGTGCAGGCAGAAATTAATTCTGTCTCTGAAAAGGACCTAGATATGGGGGACAATGACATAATCTTAGCACAGGAGACTGTATCCCCATGCTCCAGGACACTTGCAAGATTGTTTATGATGGCAATGTTTGTAACTATTAATAATGAGAAACTATTAATTTCCAGAGAGTATTTTATGGAAAACATTGGCTATTCATATCAATGTAGCTGCTTTTGAGATCACAGAATCAGAGTCAGGTGAATGTCTTACAGAGTGGGAGATAACACATGTACATAGTCTCCAAGGGTTGATATCAGGCATAGAGGGGAAATATGTTCACATTATCTTGACTCACAGCTCATTATCTTGATCCCAGGAAGAAGGGGCTCTCTATGTAACCCATTCTCTTTTCATTTTGGCCTCATCCTGCTGAGACCCCTTCTTCTTTTAAATTGATCAACATTAGTCTGCTGGGTCCCCAGTCCTTAGGAGACCAAGTTGCCTCCTCAGTATTCCTTGAATTTCTATAGTAAGTGTAAAGTGCAGATAAGCTACTACGCAGTGTAGTATATGGTAGCAGGCAAGACAAGCTTCAAATGCACTCTTAGATTCAATCTGCAACACAGCGTTCTCCCCACATGTCCTTCATGGAACCCCATTTTGTTGTATCAGCTGATGTGAGAATAGAAAACTGCCACCGTCTCATGGAATTCTTCATGTGGTTATCTGAGCTCTTGGAAAACAGCTAGAAGTAGATGGATTTGCACCAAGCAGAAAACCAAAGGATCAGAAAAGAGAATGCAAGAGTTCCAGGCGGTTTTTCCTAACCCATATTTATCCTCTTGCCTCTCACTCAAAACCGGTTTCCAGATTAGAGAAATGTCCCACGCTACTTCAATATGACTAAATAATAACATAAGATCAACCGGGGCTCAGGATTGAATATTATTTGGAGACAGAAGATCATCCTTACAGAATTAGATACTTTAGGGCCACAAGAAATCATACTAATTTCTTTTAGAATCAGAGATAAAATGACTATCGTCTAAAATGGGTTAAATTCTCTTGTGAGGGACGAACTGTCCTTAGAACGCAGAGTTCCCCCTCAACCTCTAAGACACAATAAAGACCTCTGAAAGAGGAGGTGAGGTGGAGGGAGAGAGAGGTAGAACAGCGGGGAGTCAAGAGGAGAGAAGTGAGAGAAGAGCAAACCTTTTCACTGTACATATGCATGCTTTGCAACAAGACCATAAAAGGGTAGCAAGCAGGCCCAGGTGAAGAACTTGAATATCCTTGGCAAACTCCAAGGTCTGGGCTGCTGCTGGTGGTGGCAGTTTGAGAGCGTTGGCAGGACTTTCCTTTTTTATATCACCCATGCCTCAGCCTCCCTAATGCTCGTCCTTGTGTTGAGATCTCCGGCGTGCGCAGAATCACCCCATTAATCAAGCACCCCCAAAAGTCGTTGCTCGCTCTAGGGGGCGCCCGAGACGATGGAGTGGAGCGCTAATCAGGAGGTGGCCTGGGACGCGGTGGGGAGGAGTCTGGTAGCTCCAGGCAACGGCAACGGTCAGGGCGCCCGAGCCAGGGGTGGTTTGACCCTCCCCGGGTCCCGTAGGCGGCGGATCCCGCTCGCGCCCGGGGCTGAAAGCTTCCCTCACCCGCCTCGGGGGGCAGGAGTTGCGTGGAGCTGCTGCGGCTCCGGCGGATTCTCGTTTCCGCACCCTGGGACCATGGCCGCGCTAGCGGGTCAGGCAGGGGCTGGGCCGCTTCGTCCCGCCGTTCACTCCGAAGTCTGGGGCCAAGAGTCCTGCAGCCTCCAAGGGTCCTGGAGGGTTTCGGGCTGATGGGTCCTCGGGGGTCCCGCGCCCTCGGAACTTGGGAAGTGGGCTGAGCACCACGCTTCTCCTTGGGGACTAGGAGTTCCCAGGGCGCGGAATTGGGAACGAGGCGTCCGGAAGACGGGGTTCTGAGCTCGGGGGGGCTTGGGGGGCTTGGGGGCTTTCTGCGAGGTGAGGTCCCAGAGGGAAGGAGTTGTGGTTTTTCAAGAGCCGGCTATTCAAGACCCTGTCCTCGGAAGTTCGGGGGCCTGGAGTTTGCTGGGTCCGGGGTCAGTGTAATATTTGCTTCTGGTAGGCATGGTCTCATATGTAATATGCTCGGCGAAGATTTGCTGGAGGAATTAAAGGCAGGAGGTAGTGGAAGATACCCTCTTCAAGTTGCTCACGAAACAGTTCCAGTTAGGCTTCCCGTGACTTTTGTTTCTTAGAGACAGCTGGTCACTGTGACGTAGAGATGCTCATTATGATCTATGCGTATTATAAGAACCAGTCCCCAATTGACAAGGCATTCTACCTCTGTACTTCCTGCTTGTTTATCCTATATAAGCCCAAAATCCACAGAGATCAGGACCTATTTTAAGGAACACGTGATTCCTGGTCAGTCCCCATCTGCATAAAATAAATCTGCCTCCAAATCCTGAGTGTCCTTTTGGTATTTCTGTTTGCCATAACCATGGGACCAATTTCAGTTTTCTAAATTGAGTAATACAATACATAAAGTATAAGTAGGAAATAATCCTCAAAGAAATATTTCACATCATCCATAAACCACTTTTTTTCATCTGCATGAAACTATGCAGCCCTTTCTTTTTCCTTTTTGTCAGTATCGTCCAATCGGTATACTATTTATACACCAGTAAATTTTATTAGTATAACTAGTATAGTGGTAATTTAAAGCATTGAGGAAATTGTGTTTGGATGATGTACAAATACTACACTATATTATATAAAGGACTAAAGCATCTGTGGATCTGTGGTTTGGGGGTTCAGCCTATATTTTATAGTAATTCTAGGGATAGTACATCTTATTCCAGTTTTAATTTCAAATTTAAATTTAAGTCCCATCCACCTGCAAGCAAACCAAACACTTAGGCAAACTATTTTTGGTACATACTTGCAATATGTACAGACACTATAAAAGTGCAGAAATTCATCAAAAAATAAAAATAAAGATAGGAAATGTATTGTTCCCATAAATTTCCCTTTTTAAGGATCTTCTCAAAAGAGTTAAAACATCATATTGCAGATGTATATGCACATCCTTGTTTGCAGCCCAGTTCATGGTGGCTAAAAGCCGGAAGTAGTCTGCATGTTCATAAGCAGAAAAGTAGGTGAAGAACATTTTATACAAAATGGTATTTTATATGAAAAAATTACTATTGCACCACATGAAGAACAAAGATGAGTCATGTGTAGGAAACCAGATGAATCTTCACACCACGTGTTCCAGCTAAATAAATCAGACAGACTTAAAATATTGCATGTTACAAATTGCAGTTATCCTATTATGGGAGAAATCCAAAGCCTAAAGAAAGAGCAATGTAGAAAAATAGGTAAGAAATGGGGAGATACACATCTGTGAAAACGAAGGGGATCAATAGATAAAAGGGGTGTGAGGTATAAAGGAAAGAATTAAGATGTTTTAGATACTTATACAAGCTCTTTATGATGAATGTAATTATTGTATACTGTAATATACTAAGATAATTAAAAGTACTTTATTCAATACATTAAAATTTTGTCATTTAATTTTTCCTAAGGAAGTGCTACCTTTTTTTTCTTTTAAAACTCTCTCTTCTCTTTCTGCATTGAGAAAAGGGTCTACAACAAGATCTCATTACATAGATCAGACTCATAGTGATTCTCCTGTTTTCAGCCTCCCAAGTGCTGGGATTACAGGCCTGCACCACCATGTCCAGTCTCAGGCGCTGACTCAGCACGCCCCGCAGGTGAGGCTGGCATGGCATGCTAGGGTACTGTGCTCTGCCTAAGCAGGCTCTGTAGTCCACTGAGTTATCAGGCAAGCCCCAAATTCTCATTCTTAAATAAGGACATCTGGATAATTGCTCACTTATCTCTAATTAAACTTATATATTTTTTTTATTGTTTAACAGAATTATTTAGTTTTAGGTTCTACATATAACATGTTCTGAACATACTGCTAAAAGTAATTTTCCTTAATTATAAGAGAATATACTGTGGCCTAGAATTTCACTCCTGACACCATTCTTTCATAAACCCTACCAGTCCTCGACTTCTTCTACACAGAAGGAAAAGACGCCCTTATGATCTTCCTCTAGATCATAGAGTAAGTTTGAACAACTAATTTAAAAACACAGCAACCATTGTCAATTCATATTGTTAGGTGAAGTTCTGTATCATTCCTAATGGTATTTCCATTTTTTTTGCTAGTTTGTATTCTTTTTAAATCATAATAATTAATAATAAGAAAACAGATTATTATCATGCTCAGTTCTCTCCTTCAAGACCATGCCCCTCCCTCTCACTGTCAGGAATGATAGTCACTGATGGATTATGATCCATGCAGTCTTTGTTCACTACCCTACAATGAAAAGATCTGCCCAATCCATAATCACAAATATTATCCTGGAACCACCGCATGATAAATTTTGTTGCTGTCCATGTGCAGGAGATGCTGTGCTATAATTTGCAAGGTATCTGAAGGGCCAGGACATCTCGAAATCTAACTAAAATCTTTATTGTGAATCCAGTACAGGTCAATTTCTCCTTCATTGACATCTTACTTTAATTCTTTATAGATCATTCCGAATAAAAGCTTACAGAAAGTCTCCAATTCACAGACTTGTAAGAAGCCCAAAATAGGACAGTTTCATTGAAAGTAAAGAGCTAGTGATCTGGCAAAGATGTATTTTCTTATTCATACCAAAAAAGAAAATAAAAAATATTATTTCCCCATAGACTTGATCTAGGGTACTATAAAGGTTTTGTTTATGGTCTGTATTGATGTCCCCTTGAATTTTCTTAAGAGACCTAAACATTCTGCACATTCCACCGAAGTTATCATATTACTGAAATCAGACGAGAGTGATAAGTTCACCAAATGGTCACATAATCAGGAGGAGACAGGAAACTGGCATTCCATTTTCAGGAATGTAGCATATTGGTGAGGTTCCAAGGGGTCTGTTAGCATATAGCAAGTCAGGAAAAAACGTTCCTTCCACAGGAAGTGATTACAACTCGCAACACCCATCCTTAGGGCAGAAATACACTTAGTTGACCTCTTCAGCTTCTGGATGCCTGTCGTGTATTGTGAACCCTGCTGCGCTAGATTACCAGGTGACACGGAGGCTTCCAAGTAAAGAAGCCCAGAGAAAGCAATTGCTGTGAAGCTGTGATATTCACAATTCTGCCTTTGGGAGTAATATGATCAAACACACATGTGCATACATGGATGCACACACAGATGTGTGCGCGCGCACACACACACACACACACACACAGGACATGCTTGTCAAGCCTTCAGAGAAAATAAGTGTAATCCAGTGGTATGCAGAACAGAAATTTATGAGCTATGAATGAAAAAGAGTCAGTGTTTAAATTTGTTATTACATTAAGAACACACCTGCATGTTTTTTGCGTGCCTGCGTTTCTGCTGCAGTCACCACAGTTCTAATCAAGCCTCGTAAGCAGTAACCAAAGCAGATTTTCAGAAAGGGCAAGAATGATGAAATGAATGTACATCAGGTGAAGACAAGTATTTTGAGGGATACCAAGTATGTTTTTTATTTCATTAATTTTTAAAACATTAACCATACATTTCATTAATAACCCATAAAAACCATTCAGAAGTAAACTCTACTACAATGAACATCTGCTCATACAACAATGAAGAAGCCTAAATTTAGGGAACAAAAATAATGCCCAGGCTCAGCTCTGCTACTCAAGGTATCTATTTCCCATCTATGAATTGGAGGAAAGCAGTAACTTCCTCAGATCTCCACTGCTAGAAATACCTCCATCCAGTTTCCTCTTGGACTCACAAGCACTAAGCTTGCTATACTGAGAAAAATAAAACCTTCACACTTAACAGAAAAGAGGTAATAAATAGGAGAAAAAGACCTGCAGGAGGGCATCATTTCATCAGTGGTATTTCCACTACTGACACTAGAGGGGGCAGTGGGCTTCGGTCTGGGACAGCAAACAATTCAGAAACCCTTTGTGAGCTACAGGTTCCATTCTTACTCACTGTGAGTTAACTCCATAGGTCTGATCTCACCAGTGTGCTGAACTGTTGGGCAGGGCAATCTTTTTTTTTTTTTTTTTTTTTTTTTTTTTTTTTTTTGCAAATGTTATCATATTACTAAAATCAGACAAGAGTGATAAGTTCACCAAATGGTCACATAATTAGGAGGAGATAGGAAACTTGCATTAAATTTTTAGGAGTGTAGCATATTGGTGAGGTTCCAGGGGGTCTGTTAGCATATAGCACGTCAGGAGAAAACGCCAGGGAGTTAAGTAAGGAAGACTTTGCCACCTGCCGGTAGCAAGGTCTGTAGGGGCTGTAGGGCTGTTTGAGTACTCAGCGGTCTTGAAAAGCACAGCCCTGGTGAGCTCTCTGCACCACGGCCTGGTCTTCTCTCCTGCTCACACTCCTGGCTCACATCACAGGTCAGCAGGGATTTTCTGGTTGGAGCTGTGGAAGGCAGCAGTGTTGCCTCTGTCTCCTCTCCTGGCCATCCCTTTCCTCACTTTTTTTCAGGGGCTGAGTCTCAGGCTGTGGTGAGTCGGGAATCCTCACTGTCTACCTTTCCTGGAGGGACAGTGACACTCACCTGTGGCTCCAGTAGTGGAGCTGTCACAACCATTAACTCTGCAAGTTGAGTCCAACAGGAACCCTACTACACAAGGAATGAATTAATACATTACACAAGCAACAGGATCTCTGATGTCCCTGTCTGATTCTCAGCTTCCTTGCTTGGAGACAAGGCTGCCATCACCATTAAAGGAGCCCCGTCTGACGATGGGGCCATCTATTGCTGTTCCCTGTGGTACAGCAACCATTTCCATAGTTACACAGGCATATAGGGAAGTCAGAAAACAGTCAGATTCAGTCTGTGCTCCTTGGCACCCTTTGCATGCAAACACAACACTCAGGCTCATGTTTGGTACCTGAGAGAGATGAGAATCTGTGAAGACTTAAAAGGGAACCATGAAAGGCAACCAGTGCAAGAGCCCCCATGAACTCCACTTTCACCAGTGCATGCTCTTCTGTAATCCTCTTCTGAGTGTAGGCCACACTGAGTGACTGGTATATTAAATTTGAAGGCCAGGGAGTTAAGTAAGGAAAGCACACGTAGGAGATGACTGTAGCTCCATTTTGTCTGTCCTAGCACCAGTTCAGGAACCAAGTTTCTTCAAGCTAGACGCTGTTCAAAGTCAGTTGCACAGGTCATCACACAGAGGAGATGGAGAGGACTACCAGCAGGGAACTGGAGAAGTATTTATTTGTTTAAGATGTCCCGCAGCAGTGTAGCCAGAAATCTCAGTGTCAGAGAGTCAGGAAAGGTGGTAGATATTTGGAGTTTCATAGTCCCAAGATATTTTTTATGTATGACTAATAAATGTTAAGTTCCCCTCATAGTGTAGACAAAGCAGTTGGGCTCTAAATAGCTTTAACTCCTTTTAGGCCAAATTTTAAGCAACTGGATGTGTAAAACTTTGATTTGGACTCTGACAGGCTTGACTCCATGGTTCCAATGTGCTGTGAGGAAGAAAACATACAATGGAAGTAATTTTTAACCTTTTTCGATAAGTGGTTTCAAATAGTGGAATAGTTAACTTCTGAACAGTGTTAAGACATATTGCAATGTTATGTGCATGTCTGTGTTTGAAGTAGCACAGTTCATGATAGCTATAACTTATAGGTGGCCTACATGTCCATCAACAGATAAATGCATAAAGAATGTTCTTATGCAGTAATACACTGTGTCAGAAAAAAAGATAAACATGCGTCATGTGCAGAAAACTGGATGAATCTTAAGACCAGATGTTTAAATAAAATAAATCTGATGCAAAGTCTTACTTTCTCTTATGGGAATAATACAAGGAGTAAGTAAAGGACAGTTAAAAGATAGGTTATTGGAAATGGGGAGATACATTTGCAAAAGGAGGGGACCAAGAATTGGAGGGCAGTAAATGGTATAAAAAAGAAGAATTAAGAGATTTATACCTGCACCCCACAGTAAATGTTGTCATTATGCACTACAAACACATACTAAAACAATTAAAAATACTCAATATATCTAAATTTTGTTATTTAATTTTTCTAAATAACATATATTATACTTTATTTTTCTAAAATACTTGCTTCTTCTCCTCCTCTTCCTTTTCCTCTT
This sequence comes from Myocastor coypus, assembly GCA_004027025.1. Taxonomy (NCBI): domain Eukaryota; kingdom Metazoa; phylum Chordata; class Mammalia; order Rodentia; family Myocastoridae; genus Myocastor; species Myocastor coypus. The sequence goes on from PVJA010027249.1 coordinate 20,222, forward strand.
ATTCTTCCTCCTTTTCTCCTCTTTCTCTTTTGAGGACGGTTCTCACTGTATAATTCAGACTGGCTTTGAACTCACTGTGTAGTGTAAACTGGCCTTGAACTCACACTGATCTTCCTGCCTCAGCTCTCTAAGTCCTAGGATTATAGGAGTCCACCACCACACCCAGAAAATGTTCATTTTTATATAAGGACAAAACGAACATTTGGATAAATGAGAAAAAAATGAGTGATTGAATAAATAAATCTTTTCTCACTTTTCATTACATTTTATGTTTTGAGATACTTGTTTAACTGAATTATTTGGTTACCAGCTAATATATCTTGAAAATATGTTCCTAAAAATAGCTTCCTTAAATATAAGGGAATTGCCTAGAATTTTAATATATTCCTTGCCATTTTTTTATCTACTTACAATCTGTCTGCATTGATAACCACTTCAATTATCTTAACAGATCTCAAATTTCACTGAAGATATTATGTTACAAAAACCAGATAGGAAAGAGGTGATAGATTCAACAAATCATTTAGACAGTAGACTGGTACTAAAATTTCAGGACCCAACCATATCTGTGAGGTTCCATCAAGTTTTCTAGCATGTGTCCAGCTATGAGAAAATATCTTGCCCACAGGTATGAAATTATTGCATCTGGAAGTGTCCACCCTCAAGAAATTCATGTAACTGACTTCCAGCTTCCGGAAGCCTATAGTCTATGATAGTAAACACTGCTCCACCAGATTATCAGGTGACACAGATCTACTAAGTTTAAGAGGCTCAGAGAAGGCAAATGCTCTGAAACTATGACTTTCACAGTTTTGCCATGGAGCAATATGACAAAACACACACGCACGCACGCACGTATGCGCACACATTCACATACACAAACAAAATATTTGGCAAGCTTTCAGACAAAATGAAATCCTGTAATGTATTGAAGAAAGAGAAACTCTCAACTGTGAGCACCTACGCAAATGAAAAATTACATACATCGAACATTCATTACCCTTCCAAAAGGTATACACAGGAGGATGCAAACCACTGGGGCCAAAACAAGTCCAAAGTCCAGCAGGGCAAATATTAAGTCCTATAGTTCCGTGTGAAACATCCGAAGCAATCTGTGGCAAATTGTGAGCTCCATGTACTCCACATCTATGGCACTCTTGATAGCTCCCATAGCTTCTCTCTTAGGCTGGCTTTGCTCCCTCTGTGCAGTTTTCCTTTGATGATCCATGTTCCTGGCTTTTCCAAACTTCCGGAGTTTCCATGGAGTAGGCTTCTCACTCACAGCTTCACACATTGCCCTCCGTAGGGCACACTGCCTGGCCTCCCAGGCCTTCTTCTGAAATCGAGGAGGAAGCCTTCTTAACCTCAGAATTCCTGCATTCTGCATGCACCTAAAACCAGTACCACATGGATGATGCCAAGGTTTGCCAGCTTCAGCAGTAGCCAGGCTTCCTTCTCTCTTAGCTGTAGGGGTAGGGTGCCTGGATTTTGGAACATTCTGACCCTGATTCTGAGGAACAAATTGTTTATGCTGGCGCCATTGTGTGGTACGCTGTGGCTGCTGCCTCCATTCTGGAACCTGGTGTGGCCACCGCCACCATTCTGGAACCTGGTGTGACTGCAACCTCTATTCTGGAACATAGAGCTCTGCAGCTTTCTCATCAGAGCAAAGGCCCTCACCCTTGCTATTTTGAGTCTGTGAAGGTTGAGAAATTGCCACCTCCTGTGATGCCTTCATGACATCTGTCGTATTTTCCTGTTCCTCCTGAGTAGTAAAGATCTCTGCTCTGTCTTTGCAGTCCACAGACTTCCTGGTGCTTTCTTCCTGGCCAAACTCACACTTTAAACCATTCTGCTGGGCTCTTTGCTCTTCGTTTTCAACATATATTTGACTAAGAGTCCTTAGCATTAACCATGCCACTGCCCCAATATTTGACTGCTTTGAAATTTCCTTTGAAAGATCTGTTAGTTCTCCTTGTTTAATCTCAGTCTCAGGCAAAGTCTCTGGACATGGCTAAATTCTGCCAATCTTTCTGCCAAGTCAAAACACAAATGATCTGGAGTCCAACAACCAATGCAGTCTTTCCTTCCAGCAGAAACCTCCCCAGCCTGGCCTTTACATAAGGCAGGCCTTCTGTCAGTCTGCTGGTCTCAGCTCTGACCAGAATCTCCCCTACAGAACAGCTGTAACTTTTCTAGCTTTTCACAAGTAGAGGACCTCTCCAAACCTTTCCTATGTCTGCTCTTAAGCCATTCTTTATACCCAGGCTTCAAGCCAGTCTTCTGGTCTGAGCATTGACCAAAATCTCCCCTAGGGAACAGTCGAGACCATTCTAGTGCTTCACTTGTGACATCTCTGAACCTTTCCTATCTCTTTCTGTAAGCCATTTCCAAAAACTTGTAATCCACATGGTCAAGTTAGTCAAAACAACGACCCCACTCCTGGTACCAAATTCTGTTTTAGTCACTATTCTGTCATTGCTGGAACGAATACCCGACACACAAGCTTAGGGGAGGAAAGGTTTATTTAGCTCACAGTTCTTGGAGGTTTCAAGACGTTGCCCCCACTTTATAGGGACTGGAGGTGGGGCTGGGGTGCTGCTGTGTCCAGAGTGATCTGCTCCATGTCTTCACTTGAAACCGCTGCCTGGTTGTGGGGGGGGGGGCTCTGACAATGCGTGCTGTCAATTTAACCATTAGTGCCTCTCTTGGCCATGCCCCCTCAAGACCCACCCCTCAAGCCTTGTGCTGGACTGCCCCGCCCCTCTAGCCACACTCTGACAGCACCATTATTTACATGAGGCTTTGGGGGGACAACTAGGTACAAATCACAACAGTATGGCAATGTTGTGAACCAATTAAAATATTCACCTTTATGGTCATTTTGACCAGGAATCACAGACAGCTAGATCTGCTGAAGAGGTGGATTATGAACACATCTTCATAGATTTATGGATCTGCATTTTGCTGCAATCAGCACATGTTTTAAACCAAATCTTCAAAACACTGACCAAAGACTTCCACAGAAAACTTGGCAGAAAGCTTCAGGTAAATGTCTACCAGGAAAGGACAAATATTTTGAGGGGTATAATTCTACTGTATTAGTTTTTTAAACATCTATCATATATTTTAATAGTACTCCACAAACAGAATTCAGAAATAAATTCCCTAATGCTGGGAGGCCAAGTAGAATGAACATCTGCTCATGTGGTGATGCTTTTGCTAAGTGGCTCCATGTGCAGTGTTTCCAAGAAACCTAACTCTCAGTTACTCTACTCAAGGTACCTGATATCTGTGACTTGGGGACAGCATTAAATGACTCAGGTTTCCACTGGCCCTGAAATCTCCATCAGATCTCTTACTGGAATCATGGGTACTGACTGGAATCTACTGAGAAAAATAAAACCTCCAGATGTAAGGAAAAGGGGTAAGGAAAAAGAAAAGACTTGAAAGAAGGAATCATTCCATCAGTGGTATTTTTACTACTGACACTAGAGGGCAGAATGGGCTTAGTTCTTGGACATCAAATAACTTTGTTTTATTGTTTATTTTTATTTTTACTAATATAGTGCACATTGTTGTCTTCATAGTAGTTGTTCCAAGTGCAAGATGCAGACATGATAACTTTTCTAAACACTAATGGTACAAATAGTTCTTCTCATTGAACTAACAGAAAGTAGTTGTATACATAGAGCAATATTCCATAATAGTAATGGGTTATTGACAGAACTGCCAGTGTCAGAAGCTGTTGGCTTGGGCCTTTTACAGCTCAGCATACTAATCTGGCTTTACTTTTTATGCCTTGTGGCTATACTTTTCTACTGGGTGGTTAAGGCCAAGTTAAAGCAAGACCTATATTTAAAAAAAAACAAAACAAAAACATGTCACTCTTGTATCTGACAAGATCAGTCCAATCCCCTCAGGGATAACCTTGAAATCATGTACAGCATTTGGTAGATCTTTTGTCAGTGTCAGCTGTCTAGATGAGTTACGGCCATTGTTTGACTCGTTTGCTCACTGTGAAAGCTTAAGAGAATGTTTTCTCTCTAGGTGACTCTCCTTAGGCACGCTGTACATCATCAATCCCTTTCCTTTATGGTCCCATAGTCTCCTTGGACAGAAAATTTGGGACACCACTGAGTTATAGGATGTTACATTATAGGTTCTCCTATGTCCTGAGTCCTCACTGATCTTGAAGGGCTATGGCCAAAATATTGGCTATCCTTGTAGCCCTTCTTTTTCTCCAATTTTTGTTCTGCAAACTTAAGTTCTTACCCTTCCAGAACAGAAATTTCCTGATACTATTACTCTATAACATAGGTACTTGAGCTTAACATTCCTATCTTTCTGAATATTAAATTCCTTAAACTTAACATGGAACTGGTATTTTCCATCAATCATTGATATTCTATTAACTCCCTATAGACTGTGATTAAAAAAACTGTTATACTTTTTTCCACAGAAATTTAGAAATCTAAACATATACTAAATTGTAGCAGGTCAATCCTATGGCATTGTTCCTTGTCTCATATTCTCTTTAGTTACCCTTTTTTGTTTTCTTTTAAAACAAACATTTACTTGAGAGAGAGTATAGCAATAATTGAAAATATATTAAAAGAACCACACATCTAAAAGACCAGAATAAAAAAGCTCTGTAGCTATAGGTTCCATTCTCACACACTCACTGTGGATTAACTCAGTAGGTCTGACCTAAGTAAGTATCTGAAATCCTGGGCAGAGCACTGTCATTTGCATGAAAACCCTGCCCACTGCCCTCATTAGGGTTTGAAGATTTATAATGAGAGCTTCAGGCCTGTGTGTGTGAGCAGCAGTCTTGAAAAGCACAGCCCTGTGCTATCTGCACCATGGCCTGGGCTCCTCTCCTGCTCACACTCCTGGCTCACGTCACAGGTCAGCAGGGTTTGTCTGGCTGGGGCTGTGGAAGCAGCAGTGTTGCCTCTGTATCCTCCCCTCACCGTCCCTTTTTGCTACTTCTTTTCAGGAGCTGAATCACAGGCTGTGGTGGCTCAAGAATCTTCACTGTTCACCTCCCCTGGAGGGACGGTCACACTCACCTGTGGCTCCAGTACTGGAGCTGTCACAACTAGTAACTATGCCCACTGGGTTCAACAGATACCTTCTACAACAAAGGGCATAATGTATAACACCAACATCCGATTTTCTGGTGTCCCTGCCCGATTCTCAGGCTCCTTGCTTGGAGACAAGGCTACGCTCACCATCACAGGGGCCCAGTTTGAAGATGAGGCCACCTATTACTGTGCCCTGTGGTACACTAACCATTTCCACAGAAGCACATGCTTATGGGGAAGTGAGACAAAAACACCCTTGTGCAGACTCACCCTGCTTTCCTGAGCACCCCCTTGCATACAAATGCAAGACTCAACATTGTGTCTGACATCTAAGAAATGAGAAATGAGAGAGATGATCATTGGAGACTAGAAGAGGCCAATGGGAAGCAACCACTGAAAGAGCCCCAGTGAACTCCCCCTTCATCAATGGATGCCCTTCTGTAACCCTCTCCTGAGTGTGGGCCACAGTGTGTGATTGGAATAGTAAATTTGAAGGAAGAGGATTTAGTAAAGGAAAACACATGATATAGGAGATGATAATAGCTCTTTTTGGTGTGTCCCTAGACCTGTTGAGGAACAAACTTTCTTCGAGCTAGAGGTTATTTAGGGTCAGTAGCACAGGCCATAACCCAGCAGGCTAAGAAAGAACTTCCAGGAGGAATCAGAAGCATTTGTATGTCTAGGACATGTCATGCAGCAGTGCAAACAGAATTTCAAGTGCCAGAGAGCTAGGAAAAGTGGTATTTGGAATTTCATAGTTCAATCATTTTCTTAGGTTTTATTAATAAATATTGAGTCCCCTTTCATGGTGTAAGCAAAACAGGCAGGCACTACCCAGCCAAAGCTATGTTTTTACTCTATTTAAAGAAATTAGAGGGGCTGGGGAGATAGCTCCGAGGCACAAGTGCCTGCTGGGCAAGTGCAAGGTCGTGAGTTCGAACCCTGGTCCCACAAAAAAAAAATAAAGAAATTAGAAGTATAAAACTGGGGCTGGGGAGATAGCTCCGAGGCACAAGTGCCTGCTGGGCAAGTGCAAGGTTGTGAGTTTGAACCCTGGTCCCCCCCCCCAAAAAAAAAGAAGTATAAAACTGTGATGATTTAGTTCTTGAAGGTTTGACTTAGTGCCTCTAACCCACTTCAAGGAAGGAAAACACATGGGGACCAATACGCTGAAGTCATGACTACCCCTTTTATATGAGTGTTCTCTAAGAATAGAATAGTTAACTGGCTGGAAACCACTACTAAGATTAGACTACAAGAGTTACAGTGTGACTTGATTGCTGTCTTTTGGGAATACCTTCTCTGGGTAATACGAACACAGGAAATTGAAAGTGTCGGGAAGGAGATGGGGAAGTGAACTGGATTTTAGCTGCTATGTTTTAGCTGAGAGTTAGCAGAAGGAATGAAAAACAAAGAAGTAGAAAACCAGAGAGCAGAGGTGAAGAAAAGGCCTAAACACTATCTGACTACTGACTTAACAGTTAAACAAGTTTAGGTAACAGCACCAAACAATCATTAAAGTAGCATATGGGGCTTAACCACAAGGAATATTTTACAAGCGACCAAAAATTTATACCCAAAAGCTATAACCATACACACACTCACATACATTAAATTCTACTCCCCCAAAATAAAAAAAAAAAATCAAAGCTGGAAAAAGAAAATACACAGAAACAAACACAAAAGCATAAAATAAACACAAAGTTATACAAATATTCAAAGGATGGCATGTTGAGAGGGCCTTGGGTTTTTGGAATTCAGGCACATTTCCACCCCTGCACCTACAGGCAGTGACCCTGTGTTGGTGAGGCAGGAACTTCACCCCTGTGCACTGTCCTAAAGGCCTCGCTTTGTCCCTACAAGTCAAAGATATTTAGCTTTTCGGCATTTAAATTTGACTCAGAATTTTAGAAATTTCTGGAGGCTTGGAAGAAAGGGGCATTGATTGGAGTAGTTTTCTCCACCCTCAGTGGTTCTGAAACTGTTTTCAGTTTCACAGAGGATCTCTCTGAAGTGGTGTTTAGGGACTCACAGAAAAGAACCCACCCACACGGCGCTCAGTAGTAATCACGTTATCCAGAGCCTCTATTACTACACAGAAACTGTCCCCTTCCTAACAGTTTTACTTTGGATTGACGATGCATAAATCCTACTTCCTTCCCTACCCCTCAAGAAATGGTATAATAAAGAGATGTTACTGTAGGAACAAATAGGGAGTTACCTCTCCAGCAGCGGTTTGTGCTGGGATGGATGTGGGGCAGAGAAGCCTGTTTCTAAGGGCTGTATCTGCCATGCTGTCTTTAGGATTAACAGAGACATGCTTTAAGGCTAATAAATGTATAATGTTCAATGTTCTGGTGGTAGCTATTGCTAAGAATACAAGAAAATCAAGATGAACAAGGTGATACATCATGTAAGAAGCAGAGAAGAAACAAATCATGACATGGAGACAGGGAAGCAGAGAGGGAGAGTGAAGGGTGGAGCTGGGGAGGGTTGAACCCTCTTTCAGACAATAAGATATTTACAGTGATGTCATCCACCTATGCCAGAATCAGAAGCCAGAGTCATCTTGTAGCATCTGCATATCTGCCTCTTGCAATCAGGTCCCACCTCATAAAAGCAAGTCAACTATGACCTCATCAGCTCACCAGTCCACTGATGACCATCACACTCCCCTGACCCATCACCCCCCAGATCCTCACTTATGAGCACTTGATGCTTTGCAGGGACATCCAGGAGTAAACATAGCATATTTGAAGGCTTCATGTTTTTCTCTAGACACGGATTCATCTCTCTTGAGCAAATGACTCTGAGAAAAATTTCTGGGTCACCCAGTAAGCTCATTGGAGGCAATTCTGTACCCTGCTCCCCGTTTACATTTCTGTGGACAATGTGTCAAGTTTCCTGTTTTTCCACACACTGTTACCAGCACTAGTTTTTATCTATCACTGTGCTTGTTGCCACGCTAGTGAGAATGATACTGCAGCTCACTATGTCCTGAATGGTACCCTAGCAGCAAATGACACTGCGAATCCTGTCATGTGGTACCCATTTATGAATCACATCAAGAGCAGCTGGAGTTCTCACCCTCATCCATTATTTTTGATTTTAAGAAACTTTATTGTCACCCCATCATAAAATCACAATGGATTCAGCTATTGGTCCAATCAGAAATTATGCTTGGTGCCATACAATAGAAAATTATTCAAAAATACAATTCCTCTTTGAGACAATAAGATATTTACAGTGATGTCATCCACCTATGCCAGAATCAAAAGCCAGAGTCATCTTGTAGCATCTGCACATCCAACTTCCTGAGGCAGCGGGTGGTCACAGGGGTGCCTGCCCGATGATGACCCAGAGGAAAGTCTGTCCCTGAGAGGCTGTAGTCACTAAGTCACAGCACAGTGTTTCAGAACCTGGACATTAGGGGGCACTGCAAGTCCATGACTGAGTGGTCTCAGGAGGATCA
>PVJA010027250.1:0-27500 GCA_004027025.1 Myocastor coypus
TCCCTCCCCCCTCCCTCCCTCCCTCCCTCCCTCTGTAGTCTTGCTCTGTGGCCCATCATGCTCATGAACTCTCTTTGACCCTCCTACCACGGCCTCCTGCTGAGTGTTTGGTCCCCGTCATGCACTACCATAATGGGCTAAGATGGATCTTTGCTATTTTCCATTTCCATGGGGTCTCTCAGGACATCCCTGATCCTGGGCTGGGTCAAGAAGCATCACTGGCCAGTTGTGGGCTGTGTCCTGTTTTCTTTTACCAGGTGTCAGACACATTCTACTAGAAGCTACCCGAGAAGAAAAAAGCTGAAGAGCAGAGAACAACTGAGGTGAAGCCTTTTCTACCTGACTTCTCATTGTTGAAGAAACAATTGTAAAAAAAAAACTCTTAAAAAAGATGTAGCGTAAGCTTGTTCATATAGTAAGATTTTGCCATTTGTGGACAGACATAGCCATGAGGAAGGTGACAGCACTGTCCCTTGGGTGGCTTCTTGGGGTGCACGGTGTACTTAGTCTTTAAAAATTTACACAGTTTAAAAATGATTTTGCAGAAATTTCAAGCTTAGAGGAGAGCTGTAAGTCAGTGTGGGGCTGAGGCTCGGGGACGTGGGCTTCCCCCAACGTGGCCACCTGTGAGCCCACAGCAGGCGGCACCACTGCATCCAGGAAGCTAAGAGACTGGTGCATGACTGCCACACAGCTCACCACCCACCTGCCCTTTGCTGACTGTCCTGGGGCCAGCCCAGTACCAAGGCCCACCAGGAGCTCCATGTAGCACTGAAAACTGGGGGTGCAAGTCCACCCCTGCCAGGGGCCCAGCCAACACCAGTGAGGGGTCGAGGCTGCTGTCCTGTCTCCAGCCTCTGTCCTGATCCCCATGCAGGAGACACTGGGCTCTCCTCCTAGGACCCATCCCCCGAAGGTCAAAAACGTTCCACTATGCCTGCCGCTACTCGCCACCCACGGCCCCCAAAACACTACTCAATATTCTTGGGCTCCAAGCTCCATGCCAGGTGCCCCTGGTGGTGGCGGAGGTCCTCCTGACCTGGCATAGCTCAGCCGCCCCATGGTGGGCTGCCCTTCAGGACAGATGTCTGCTCCACCCTGGGCCAGCTGAAGGTGTCAGGAGGGAAGTGGGGGTGGGCAGAGACAGAGGGAAGAGAGGTGAAAGAGGATGAGAGGAAACAGGGGGAGAGAGGGTAGGAGAAGGAGAGGCAGAGAGAAAAAAAAGGGAGGGGAAAGAGCCCCCTGAAGACGAGGACGAGGAGGAGCCAGCTTAGCGTTCAGCACCCGCCAGGCGCTGCGCTGCGCCCGGGGCTGGCGGAGAGCACTGTAGCTTTTGTGTCACCAGCAGCTGGCTAAATGCAGTGTGCAGCACCATTCTAGGCAGAAGCAAGGAGCTTGAAACTCTTCTTGTCGCTGTCACTTTAATTGTAGGCTAGGAGATGATGTCTAACAGGCCCTTCCAGTCTGCAGCCATGGGCCCTCTCTGCCCATCCCCGTCTTGTTTCATGGTGTGCGACTTCACAGCCTCGAGCTATGGGATAAGTGGCTTCCAGAATGCACCTAGGGCGCTAAATCACATTCGCCAGCTGTGTGGCGTCATTTGACACCTTCTCTGGGAAAACGAAGTCAATGGGAGCGGATGTGGCTTTAATGTTGATCCGGAAGTCTCAGCTTAGTCGGCTTCGAGTGTGACTCCCTGGTGCACACTGATGACTCCCTCATTTCTACAAAGAAGAAGGGCAGCTAGCCTCATAGACCCGGAAGCTTGGGTCTTTTTTAGACTAATTTCCTGGGCCTCCCTTTTCACCCTCTGCATTGTCGTTGGGTGGTAGTGGAGCCGTCAGCCACTGTGACTCAGTGCATGACACAACTTTCCTCTTTAGCTGGGTGTGGGCAGACTCCTCCTTGTGAGTCTTTTTTAGTCCATCAAGTAATGGCAGAACACCAGTCACCCAACAGTGACCCCGAACTCCAGCCACCTAACATGACCATCGAACTCCAGCCATCAGTGAACCTGGAAACCAGGTGTGAAAGTGTGACTACCAAACAGTTCAGTGTGACATAATCAGGACAATAACAAGGACCCTGCTCCAAGGAGTCAGGATTATAAAGGGAAATAGCAATGCCTGATGGTGTCAGGGAGTTTTTCTGACACTGACCAAGAATAGGCATCCAGCTTCACTTCTAGAAGAGAAAGGTGGGCTTAGGAAGTCACGTGAGTTTCTCTGGGGCTACACCCATCCTGGCTCCTCTCCTCTACTGGGGCATAGATGCCTTTCTGTCCATCAGATCTGTGTTTGGCTTCACAAGCATCAAATCCCTAGCAAAGGCACACACTGTGCTAGGGGAGAAGGTGCGGGCTTGGGGTCACTGCTCCTTTCTAGGATCACCTGTTGCTCCCATCCCTACAATTGCTGAGTTTATGTTTGCCACAGGTGGGGTTCACGCCTCCCAGAAGCCCCCTGTTGATCAGTGGCTTTTTAGGGCTGCACAACTAGCGTGTAGTCTCCAGGGTGGGGACAGTGGCAGAAGTCAGAGTCTTTTGTTCCCTACCTAAATGTAGGTGACCTAAATTCTGTTTGTGAAGCTATACCTGCCATGCACGAAGCCAACGAGGTCTATGGGAGCGTGACCTGGGCCTTAGCTTTCTTCCCTTACGTGGGGCATCTCTCAGCCTCCTTCCTGTGCCTTCTACGTGCATCCTGTGCCAAGCACACAGACCCCTGGGGGCCAGGGGCTCAGATTCGCAGTGCGATGGGCATTGCAGGTGGGCGGTGGGGCCTGGTGCCGAGTCTACCACGAATGGGCAGGAAGTGCCTCGAAGTCCAGGGAAGGAGGGAGAAGTGGGCAGGAAGGAGCAGGGCGCTGTGTCCTAGAGGCCGTGAAAGATGCTGAGAGGTCAGAAAGGACCCTTGGCTTGAGAGGCCTTGAAAGAACCTCCAAGAAGGATGGACGTCCCTTTCAGCAGCGGCCTGCAGCACAAGCGCTGCCACAGCTCCCTGACATTTGGGCCTGAGCCTCCCAGAGGTCGAAGTGGATGAACAAAGGGCTGTAGCCATTACCCCCACTCCCCAGTTGGTTCTGTATCTACCAAAGTGGTGCTATCATCCCCGTTGGTTCAAGGGCAGGTTTCGTCTAACAGGATATCGTCAAACTGCTTCTTCTATCCATTTCAGGAACAAGACTATGTGCGGTCAGCTCTGAAAGCTAAAAATCATTTCCTGCTGAAGGCACTGGACGTTGCTCCATTGTGTCTGGGTGTCGCTTGGAGGCCGAGAAGTCTGATGCTGTTTGGAATACTTAGAGCAAGAAAAGGGAAGATGAGCGAACGAAGAGGGAAAGAGATCACGATCTTATTCCCCTTGTACGCTTGGGCAACTTTTCACCTGGAGATCGTCACATTGCGTTGGGAGACATCTATCCTCAGTCTTTCTCAAAATTTTAAATTTTATAATGGTATGAAATAGATCTTTTCTCTGTAAAGGCTCAGGACAGCTTTAGTGGCGGTATTTCAGTTCATTTTCCTGCAGCCTCTCCTCCTGGAACCACGGGAGCACAACACAGCTCTTGGGTCTCTGATTCGGTTCCCCAAGTCATCTCTGGATTTTCCTTTCCATCCAGTGGTATGGTGTTCTGGGAGATCCATCAGCTGGTGTTGCTTTGGTTAAAATTTGGTCAAAACAGCGATGCTTGAGAGAGGGGAGGGAGGGGAAATGCTGAGACGGCCAGGTGTTTATTCCTAGATGCCAAGCAGTGCCACAGCCTTCCTGGGGGCAGGCACACCATCGCCTCATAGGCCCAGGTCTCCATTTGAACTTTTTTTATTTTTATTTTTTATTTTTTATTGTTTCAGAACCTTTGTTTGCTTATTCACTCATTTTTATGGCCGGCTCAGCCCACCCCGAGGGCAGGGCTGGCACAGCATGTGGTGCCGGGGATCGAACTGTGGTCCCTCCAGCCGCCCAAGCTTTCCTAAGCAGGCGCTTTAGACCACTGAGCCATCCTGCCAGGCCCCTTCTTTTGCACTTTTAAAAACAGAATTTTGTCAAAAACTCCGAGTGGCCAACTGGAGTCTTGTCCCAGCAGCCCCTGCATTGTAGAGCAGGTCTACGCATTGTGAGGCAGCATCTCTGGTCTCCAGGGAGATCTGCAGTCAGACTTGCTGCAGCAGGTGGAGGGGATCCACAGTGCGTGTTCCCAGAGTCCCTTTCCTGGCTACATCTGAGGTCTCTTGCCTGTGTTTTCTGTGCTCTCGGTAGTTCTTGGTTGGAAGCCTGCATGTAGGAAAGGATCTAGGCCAGGAGTGCTCAGCTTCCTGGGGACTTGACATCAGGGCTAGGGTGGAGACGGCCATCTGGGCTGTGCCTTGGGCTCGCAGCCGCTGCCTGGCCTGTAGCCCTCTCCAACATCATCAAGTGTCCTCCGGTTGGGGCCCTGGAGGGGGGCAGTTGGGAGGGCAGAACTGTGCGCCCCACACTAGTGAGCTGCTTGGCCCGAGACTATTCGGACGGGGACACCAGGGCTCAGCATCCCGAGAACGCAAGCCACCCCACTGGATAATCATGCTTTTTGCCAACTGAATAGCACATCCTTATCTTTAGCTTTCATTTCCATGTAAGCTATTTATATTCATTTTTCAAAACTCTTCAGGGCTCTGGCCAGCTGGTGCCTCTTCCTGGTAGCCCAGGGGCACTATTTATTTTTGTATTTCTTCTATCAAGAAATCGTCCACTGAGTCTAGGCATGCCTGTAATCCCAGCACTGGGGCGCCTGAAAACAGGAGGATCACTAAGAGTCCAAGCTGTGTAGTGAGACCCTGCAGCAAATATATTTAAGAAATAAAAAGTAAAAGAAATGATTGTGCTTGGGAAGCTGTTCTGGATAGAAACCTACAAGATCTGGTCATTTCCAGAGAGGAGCAGTGTGAATCATCCAGAAGGAGCTCTCCAGGGCAAGGTGGCCTATACCGTGCGGGCTTTTGTCACCAGAGCCAAGGCCACCAGGATGAAAGGACTGGGAGGTCTCTGGGGGCATCCTTGACAAGCACTGAGGATCGTTATTTTCAGCGGACATTTATGTAAAGTGTCTATTGATGCAGAAAGGTATATTGCCGTCACCAAGTGCCAACATGCCCATTACCAGCCTAGTGACGGGGTGGGTGCCCCGGAGAGGGCCCTTCTGCTTGGTGGGAGGGGGCAGCGTGGCTCCTGCCCGTGGGCTGCTCAGCACCTGGCTCCAAGAGTTCCTCCTTGTCTTAGTTACTCTTCTCTCATTGCTGGGACAAATACCCAACACTCAAAATGAAGGAACGAAAGATTTATTAGCTCACAGTGACCGGAGGTTTCAGTCCCTATTTGGCTGACCCAAGGCTGAGTGGAACAGGGCAGAGAGCATCCAGTTCATGGCGGCGGAAACAGCAACAATGGGGACAGAGGCAACCGACCAACCAGGGGAGCAGACGGTAACAGCTCTAGTCTGTCTCTCTGTTGCTCTTTATATTCTAATCAGGCTCTCTGCCTTAGGATATCCACCTTAGACCACACCCATGGTCCCAGCTGTACTCAGACTGATAATCCCAGCAATACTAAAACACATAATCCCAGGGATCATAGATCAAGTCTCAAACTCTAGATCAGTACTAAATCACATAATCCCAGTGGCTCATGAGTCAAGTCTCAATCTGTAGAAGTCCCTGCTCCACGACTGCATGTAGCTTTGTGGGGACAACTAGACATAAACCATAACAGCCATCGTCCAGAATTCTGATGAAACTTCCACTAATGATACAACCTGTTCTTGGTACAGGCCGCCTCACAGGGAGGCGGCCCAAAGGTCTGCGAGATGGAGCAGATGTTCTTGCTCTTGCAAGCACGCCGGCAATGATCCAAGGAGCCAGGCGCCTGGTTTTAAACATTCACTTGGACAAATTCAAAATTACTAAGGGCAGCCGAGGTTAATGCCCTGGAAACTCAGGGTAAGTGATGTCTAGAGAGGGTGGTGACTGTAGGACTAAATCGTTCATGTTCAAATCTGCTTCTGGGAGCTGACTCACCCTGCAGGCTTGAAGTTCATGCTGGGGCTTTGTCAGTGGGGCGCAGGCTATTTGTTATTTGGGGGGGGCTACTCATTTGTGGTCAGGCATGAGTTATTAACAAGTCCCACACTGGGGCACTAGGAAACTCGGTCAGTGCTCTGGGGGTTACAGTGAGTGTCAATCCTTCTGTTAGGCAGATAAGCGCTGAGGAAACCACCTGGTAAGTGGAAAAGTTGACTCGGGCTGGTGGCCTCAGTGTTCAGTCCCTGGCTACCTGGTGCCACTGATTTGGGGATGGTGGTGTGGCAGCAACATCAGGGTTAAAGGGGGCGGGAAGACAAAGTGCAGCTCTCACAGTGGCCCCAATATAGAGGTGAACAGGAAGAGCCGGGGGAGGGGCCTGGCTACTCCCTTGGGAGTGCACCCTGCTGACCTAGCTGCCTCCCACCAGGCCCTGCTTGCTAAAGGCGCCACCACGCCCGGGCAGCACCATGGACAGGTGGCCATGTATTCAGCATGTAGGCCTCTTTGAGGACACTGCAGGCCCAATCCTGCTGTCCCTGGAATTTCGTGAAGGAACCCCCCCCCTCAGTTCTTCCTGCATGATCTGAGCTCTGTGTGGAATCTGAGCTGCCCATCAAGGGGTGGCTCGAACGTGGGCTGCCTACAGGAGAATCTCTGGAGAGGCTGCTTCCACTCCTTCGAGTGCCACCATCTCATGTGGCGCTTCAGGCCGCGCTGTTGTTTCTTAGCTCTGTTGACTAGCATGCTTTAGTCCCCTTTCAGAAAAATAATCTGGCTCAGCATTGTGAGGCGAATTTCAGGACATGTCTCGATTCCCAGATAGGTCCCACCTCGGACTGTACGGAGTGTGAAACTTCATCAAGTGGTATTCATCCTCCAGACACTGCGGCAAATGTGGCGGACACATGACACGCGGCTGCTACCTCCCCCCTGCCGTGTGGTGCACAGGTACCACCAACCTATCCCTCGGGACTTCCATGACACCACCCACACCTCCCCCTGCCTTCCATTCGCATGGAGCCTGGGCTCAGCCCCACAGTAGATCAGCCAGCAGCATCCAACTAAGATGGTCCTGCCCCACCTCGTTCAGTGCTCCATGCCGGCCGAGAACCAGCCTGGACGAGCCCTGGGTATGTGCGCTCCTGAGGCTACCGCTCGTCTCACTGCATCTGTGATGTTGGCGCCTGCAGGCAGGCCTGCAACTTGCGAACCTGCTAGCAAACGCACAGGGGAGTCTATCCCGGCTTCCTGGAGCGGAAGGCGCAGACCCTGATGCGGAGCTCAGACAAAGTGTGCCCCACCTGGGCCTGTCATGGGATTGATTCTACCATCTTCCCTCTGGCTGTACTTCCCAGCCTGAGTCTGCAGACAGCGGATCTCACGAAGCTGTGAGCTGACTGCGAGGACGACACTTATGATTATAACGATAAATTAGCGAAACTTACCAAGCGCTTGCTGTGCCCCAAGTACCCATAAGTGCCCTAGAGGCACCGGCCCAGTGGACGCACACAGAGTGGCCACCACAAGTGCCTGACAATGGCCTGGGGTGCTTGTGCCTCAGGCCACAAAGGCTATGAGCAGTGGAGCCCAGTTCCTAACTCAGGCCCATCCAGTCCTCGCTCAACGGGTGCTCCGTTACTGTCACGTATTGTATTGTGATGGTTATGACGGAACACACGCATTTGGGACAAGTTGTCAAGGACTTGCGTCACAGGAACATGTTTCCTGAGGTTTCTTGTACAACCCTGATTCTTCAAATGCTTGAAAAGTGGACCTCTGCCGACGTTCTATGACTTTCCTAGATGGCTCTGGCTTCTTGATGTGTGAGACACCGCAAGCAGGCCTGCTCCACGCCAGCCATGCCCACGCACAGCCGCACCTGCCCGCTGTGCCCCGGGCCCCCAGCACCCACCTGCAGCAGCCGAGCAGGCGGGCAGTGGCCACTCACCTTCGCACTGCAGCAGGAAGAAGTCTGTGCTGCGGCTGAAGGAGGCGCTGAAGTAGGTGCAGTTCCCCACCAGGTCGCAGGACAGGCACTGCCTGTTGAAGCTGCCCACCGTATTGGCACTGGAAGACAAGGGCCAGGCATGAGCCAAGGTGGTGGGGGCGAAGGCTGTGGCCAAGGCCAGGACCCTGGTTGGGTATGTGAGCGGAGACATCTCCCGAAGGTCCTGCCACTGCCTTCTCTGGGCCCCACCTCACCCACATCCTTGCTGGGGCGCCAGAGACACCCAGCTCCATCCCATCCCACCACCCTCACCTCCCTCCTGCCTGGGGCTCCCAGAGCCTTTGCTCCTAGGCGGCTTCTTGTCTCGTGCCTATGGATCCGCTCTGGGCACGAGAGAGGGCGCTATAGCTCGGTACCGCCATGCAGGGCTTTGTATCCCGTGCGCTGCGCTCCAGTGGACAATGGGCAACTGGAGAGCACGATGCAGCTTTAGAAGGGGCGGAGCTCCAGGGTACGAGTGGGCCTGACCCTGGCTGCTTCTAGGCCTGACTCCCAGTGGATGGGGAGAGGTGTCAGTGGCACCGTTTGCCAAGTGGAGCTGAGCAGACAGAGACAGGCTTGTGGACACCACCAGGGACTGTCCTGGTCAATTAGAGAGTCACAAGAGAAGGGCCAGGTGTCTCCAGCAGAAGGAGGCGGATGCCTGCATCCTGGACAGAGCTCTGCCGTGCGCGTCAGCTCAGGAAGAGGCCACTGTACAGCCGACTCCTGTGTGCAGCCTGCCTTTGCAGGGCCGAGATTTCATGGGTGGCAGAGGCAGCCCCGGGTCCTACTTGGCAGGCTACGTGTGATACCTCACCTTTGCACATAAACTCAGCATCCAGATTTCAGTCATCCAAGCAGACATGCAAGGCTGGGACTACAGGCCATGCCTGGGGCTTTGTCCCACACACCTGTACCGTGCAGGTCCACTTCACACACTCAGTTGGGAGCCCAGTGGGTGGAGGGGAGGCAGCTGTGAGCCCAGGCTCCTCTGCCACCTCCACGCTGGGCAGGGACTGACAGGCCTCGGCTCCACCCAGACTTTCAGGCAGTAGCCCCAGTCCCGTGGTCTGTACCTGCTGTGCACACTCAGGAGGTAGCCAGCGGAAGCATTTAGGGGGTGGCCTTGGTCCCTCCTCCCTCTGCTGTCCTGGCAGGAAGCATCAGGGCTGTCGAGAGCCCTTCCTGTCCTCCTTCTGGCCCAGGAAGCGTCTGTGTCATCCCATGGACAAGCTATTGGAATTCTAGGAAGCTCATTTCAATCTTCCACTTCCCGTGTAGAATGTCACATTCTGCCATTCCATGGTGAGAATAAAGACACTAAGGCACATTTCTAGTCAGGGGCAGCCATGGGGTCCTAAGTCCAGCTACATGATGCTGGCTCCCCAGAACAAAGGCTTCGACCCGGGCCCAAACCTGAGTTTTATTCATCTGTCAAGAAGGGAGTGGCTGAGAATGGCAGGAAGCACAGGAGAACCTCGAGCGAGGCTGGGTGGGAGGCCCGAGATTGCCTCTGCAATATGCAGAGAGTGGTCTGTCCCACAGCTGAGGTCGTATCTAATGACTGGGGCCGGCGCCTCAGCTCTGATGTATCATCTTTCAAGTTCCAGGAAGTCACAGCACTGGCTCTCATCCCATCTCTACCTGGCTCACCCTGGGGAGCAGCAGGTGGAGGCTCCAGGGAAACACTGCCTGCTGTCTTTCCACACAACCACATAACCACCAGTGCCTCTGTCGGACCGACATGCACCACTGGAAGCTAACTGAAGGGGTGAGGAAAAGCCCTTGCCCGCTGCATACGTATCAGTATACAGAAAGCGGCTAGGCTCAGCCCAAGTGGAGACAACTGCTCCTCCTTCCGGGAGCTGCCCAGGGAGGGGGTCCTCCACACAGGGCCCTTCTCAGTCCTGGGGCAGGTAGCAGGACTCTGTACCGAGAGAGACCTCAGGTCTGGTTCTCTCTGGGGTCTCCATGCCTCCCTCCGTCCTCTGCCTGCTTTGAGTTCCCAGAGCTTCGACAAAGTTCTACAGTAACTGTGTGCCTGGCTGCGGCAGCACAGCGGCTCCAAACCAGACCCTGCTATCCCCTAACTGCCCACTGAGAATGAGGCTCTGAGTTCACACTTGAATACAGGTGCAGGGAGAGGCTGTAGATGCCCACCCATTGGAGACAACAGGGAAGGCAGCGTGGAGCTGAACGGGGCTTTGGACATGCGGGCTCCCCTCCAGATGTTAGAGCTCTGTGTGCTGAGAGGTGCAGCCCTGTCCGCAAGCATGCAGGGCCCAGGGGAGGGGATCCCCATGTACTGGAGCCCAAGCTACCTGTACAGCTGGCGTCTCTGTGGCAGGTCCTCCGTGCTCAGAAAGTAGCTGCAGGGTTGGTAAAGAGGCACAGGTTAGCCCAGGCACTGCCCTCCCGTCTCTCAGTGAGGCTCTGATGCCCTGGGGACACCAGAGCTTAGCCACACCTGCGGCCAGGGCAGGTGAGGCCAGCACAGGATCTTCAGCTCCAGGGGCCTCCCGCCCTGAATTGCCTCGGAGCTGTGGGTCCCCTGTCACGGTGGAGATGGGGCAATGGGGGCCTGCATTTGGACCCGGGCATTTCTTCTCCAGATAAGTGAGCGTGTGGCGGGCAAAAGCCTGAGGCCATCTGTGTCCAGCACGAAGCCAGGCTCAATAAATGCTTGCTGACTGCCCTCCCTGAGCCTCGGTTGCTGCCCGTGTGCGCTGGGGCCTCGGAAGCTCTGGGGTGTTGAGCTCAAGCCTGGCTTCCACCTTCTCGGGCGGTCCCAGCTCTGCGGGGGTCCTGCAGAAGAGCCCGGGGCTGGCTGGCACAGCCGCTCGGCATCCAGGCTTCCCTAGTGTGAAAAGCAGGAAAGCAAGGGGCCCCACCCTGGGCTCTGTGGGGCTGGGGGAACGCTGGCTGTGCACGCGGCAGGCACAGAGCCGAGGACAGCAGGTACAGGGAAGATCAGACAGTGACTGCTGCCTGGCTGACAGGCAGCCCTCATGGGGTGGGGCAGCTTCACCCTGTACCCAGCAGAGAGGCCAGGCTCCTGGGACAGACACGTGTGCTGCTGGGGAAGTGCAGGCGGGTCCCGCTGGCTGGGAAGGTGCTGACCAGGGGTGGCTGTGCTCTCTCACATTTTATTGCGTTTCTCATCGTAGGACAGGATCTTGGTTACGTCCCAGTCCCCAGAGGTGATGGACTGGATGTTGTCGTTGCTGCTGTTGGGCTGAAACAGAGGCAGGGCATCAGCGCCTGAGGAGGAAGCTGCTCCATGCCACCCTGCTGCCCACTTGGCCCACTCTGCGACAGGGGTGCCACGGCCCGTGGCCAAGGGTTGCACCAAGGGCTCTCCCCAGCTCCTCCAGCTATGCCCCAAGTGTCAGGGGTTTGTGTGTTACTGTGGGCCTGCGAGGGGACGGGTGCATGAGATTGGGCAAAAGGACAGTGCAGGCGTCGGGGAGGGGAGACAGGCAGCGCACACTGCGCTCCGCAGCCCTGGCCCAGGCTGGGCCACATGACCGGTGTGTATTTTGCACGGCGCTCCTCACACGCCTCCTTTCCCTACTCATTGCCCTGACCTCAGGTAATTTTAGATGATTTCAAAATGAGCCCTGGGAGGATGGGGCTTGTGACCTTGAGGAGCCGCTGCTTCATGCCCGTCCTGCCCACCTGTCATCCTGGGCAGCTGCCAAAGTTCAGCGCCAGCAGCACCTCCCAAGTCCCCTCCAGGCAGAACCTGTCCTGCTGGGAAGCCCTGAGCTTGGATCTGATGGCCCTGCAGTTCTAGCACGCCCTTGGGAGCCAGCATGAGTGTGGGCTCCAGGGCTCTTTAGGTCCCCGGGAAGCCCGGGTGTGCCCGTCGTGAGGTCCCTTCCAACACATGCCAGATGCAGGGTTCACCTGCGATGAGGACACTGTGATGTGGTAGAACTTTCCTCGTCCTCCCTGCGGGATTGCTCTCACGAAGAAAAACTTCCGGCCATCCTTGGAGAACACGGGCTCTTCATTCTGTGGACAAAGACAAGCCACCGATCAGTACAGCGCTCCTGGTTACTCTGCACAAGGTGCATGGTCAGGGTGTGCACGACTTTGCTTTCTCTATAGCTTTTGGGCAGAGAAGCAGAGGGGAGAAGGCTGCTTGTGGGTCTCCTCTTTCCTCCAGAAATAGGAAGCAAGCTGGTGGCTTTCTAAAAGCGGAGGGATGGTGGGGAATTAAGGGGTGGTGGTGCAGGTGGAGGCAGACGAGTGACCTTTAGTTTCCAAAGCACCACGGAGGACGGGCATATGTGTGCCCCAAGTGCCTACACACCCAGGGTTCACCCCAAAGTTCAGCAGTGGTATTCAGGACTGACCAGGAGGAACACCACCCTGAACCACGGCACACCTGACTTGCCTGCAGAATGGACTCTCTCCTTTTTCAATTCTGTCTTTATTCTTTTCTTTAGCACAATCCATTTTTCCCTGAATAGCTCACCAAGAAGATAAGGGAAAGAGGAGCAAGAGTGACCCATACATCCTCAGATGAGGATGGGGACAGAGGTGCAGCTTGTCTTGGCCGCGGGGGGTGGGGGTGGGGTGGGGGGAGGAAGCACAACGTTAAGTCGGCAGGACAGGCCCAGGGCTCAGACCCAGGGACAGAACCAGCTTTCCGGGGATTCCTGGGGACCAGGCCTGGGTGGGCCCGAGGGGTTTGCACGGCAGCAGCTCTGCAGCTCCAGCTCGGACGCTCCGGTCTGTGAGCACCAGTTAGTCGGCTGCGACACACATTTTCTGATTCAAGCTGCTCTGCCCCAAGGCTGGGGTGAGAACACACAGGAAATGAACGCTGCTTGTACTAGCAGAGGTTCATTTCCCTGCAGTGGGCGGGCATGCGCAGGGATGACGTGCCCGGAGAAATAAACTAATGTGTGATTAGAATGACATTTAATCTTCATGAATATTTGCAATAAAATGAAACCTTTAATCTGCAAATATTGATTTTTCTATTTAGAGCTGGAAGCGTGGTATTTAAGAGGAGAGGCGTGGAAAGGGCAGCGTTAATTTGCCCCTGGGCACGGTTTCTGTTTGCCCACAGCAGGGCAGACAACGGCGATGTTGTCCAGTTTGCTGGGCGCGCTTGTGCTTGGGGCAGACACGAAGTTTAATGTGGTTAATTCTGACCAGGAGCCCTGTGTTCACCATGGCAAGGCCACAGAGCGCCGACGCTGTGTTCACAGGGACGCAGAACGCACCCGTCGGACTGCCCCTCTCTGACTCAGTTGCTCAGGTAGGATCCTAGCTGCAGTGGCAACGTGCGTAGCTCTGGCCCTGGGCCTGAGGCTTCAGGGCTGGCTCTGGACCCTGTCGGATCGGAGGCCGCAGTTCCAGACTTGCAGACCCAGCTCCCAAAGCTTGGTCCACCACAGGTCTGTGAGGGTTGAGGCCCCTGGGGCCTGGGACCTTTTGCTCGGCCTACTGGAAGTGTGTCCATCCGCGAGAGCCTCCACCAGAGCTCTTCTGTGCGCGTCCGCCAAAGCTTTCCACCCTTGCCCTGTGCTTATCTACCCCAATCTCCCAGGCCCAATATGATGAATTGGATGAATTTAGAAACCAAAACTCTGGCGAAAGAAGGACAGTTAGAAATTGACGCCGAGGACTCGGCGCGACCACACTGATCACTCGGGGTTCCACGCCCGAGGTGGTGGTGCTGAGGCTGGGTCCTGGTTGACTCACTTTCCCCTCACGGCGGCCGCAGGGGCTCTGTGTGTGAGCGGAGAACTGCAGAGGACCCTAGCAGGCGCCCCCGGACATCACCACTTCTCCTTGGCTTCTGGGAATCTCCATGGAGAGCCATACCGGCTCAGCTCAGTCCCTGGCCGCAGGTAACGGGGAGTGGCTGCGCTGGCCACACGGGCTCTCTGCAGATTTACCAGCTGCACTCTGCTGGGATTTGGGGGCAGGTGCCTGCGCTTGCTAGAGGACTGTGAGCCGAGGAGGGGTGGCCTTGACAAGTGTCCTGCTCAGGGGACCCACAGCCCTTGAGAAGACATGCTTCAGCCAGCAGCTTTGTGGCTTGGGATAGCAGGGCCAGCCAGATGTGAACTTCTCGATGGTCCTGCAAGATGTCATGATGTCTCAAAGGAGGCGAGAGCACTGAGGCTGATCTTTGGAATGGGAGGCCCACGGATTCTTTCAGGAAAACAGGATCTTAGTGAGAAGCTGTTTGGAATGGCCCCTCTTGCTGAGTAGGGACTCCGGGTTCTTC
The DNA here is from genome assembly GCA_004027025.1 of Myocastor coypus. Taxonomy (NCBI): domain Eukaryota; kingdom Metazoa; phylum Chordata; class Mammalia; order Rodentia; family Myocastoridae; genus Myocastor; species Myocastor coypus. The sequence goes on from PVJA010027250.1 coordinate 14,302, forward strand.
TATGCAGTCCTGGGCCTGCGGTCTGCAGGATGGTTAGGCGCACGGGGCCCTCGCTGCAGCCCCGCACGCCGCAGCTAGTGTGTGTGCCGTAGGAGGAGGGACTTGGCTGTGCTGAGGAAGCAGCTGCCCGCCCCGCCGCAGCACAGCACCTCAAGCTCAGAACCATGCTGAGTCCTTTCAAGTAGCTGTTCCTTCAGCCATAAGCTGCTTCCCCAGTAAATGCTTTATATTTACATTTGAAGACTGTTTTAAGAGTGGTGATTTTAATTTATTCTTCTCTTCAAGGTTTGCTTTGAATTTTCTGGAAAGGACATGGTGCCCTGAATCCCAGGCAGTGCGTCCTTTGTACAGGGCTGGTGTTCTTTCGTGGACGATGGGACATGTAGCCAATAAATGCAGAACGCTCTGCTGGTGGCTCTTGCTCAGTGGCCACTCTGGCGGTGGCGGGTGGGTCCGTGGCCTGCCCCTGGGACCACAGGCTGCTCTCCCGAGGGGCTGAGAGCTCACCAGCCAGGACTTCTAGGACCTTGGGGGCTGTCCTGGGGGGCCAAGGAAGCAGAACTGGGGGCGCTAGCCTCCCTTTCTTGCCTGTCCCCGACCGACATGCCGGCTTCTTGCGGCATGGGCATCGCTGCTGTGTAGAATCGCCACCAGCTGGCAGGAGCCCGGCGCCACCCGCTGTGGGTCAGTTCATTTTCGCATCTGTTAAGGACCCACACCAGAGCTCAGACTCCGTGCGTAGTGGAGGGTGAATGCACCCCCTTCTCTTCGCGCGTGGGAACTTTCGCGCACATCTGGCTCTTAGTCTGACTGCATCGCCTCAGAGCTTATCCCTGGCCCGATTTAGTCCTTGGAATTTTATTGAGGTAAGGATGGATGTATTATAAAATGAGAATATTTCAGTAAAAGTGAGCAATTACCGCTGAGCTTGGCAACTCTGAAGCGCTGTGCAGGCCCCGCCTCCGTCCTGAAGCCCATCCACCACCCCGCGTACAACTCTGCACCTGCTGCGCTCCGCTCCCTGTCACCCTGGCCCCCGAGTAGCCCCAGGAGGCCTCCTGTCCTCATGAACTTCCCCACCCTGGATGTGTAGATGGTCACCCGCTGAGGATGGCCTCTGTGCGGCTTCCTGCATGCGGGCCAAGTCCTTGCAGTGCCCTTCAGCGTGGGGAGGTGGACACTGTTCAGGGCCATCAAAAGCCAGGCGAGTATTGAGGTCCACACAAGGTACCGTTATGTGGCCATGAAGGGGTGGTCTTGGTGCACGCCATGGTCAACAGGAGAGGTCACGTTTTATAATTCAAACAATTTAAGTTGACAAATTCTGCATATATACTGGGTACAACAGTATTTTAAAATTCACACATTTTGTGGAACGGCCACCGTGAACTAATTAACATATGCCCTTTCTCATAAACCTCTCCTTTTTCTTTGTTGAGAACCACAGAAGATCTGTTCTCCTGGCTGTTTTGATGAACACACTGTCATTGAAGATAGCTTCCACTTTACTTCAGTCTAACTGGAGCTACTCCTGCGGGAAAGGAGAGCCAGGGCAGGAGAAAGACATACAGTGCTCCAAAGTGCCGGTGGAGGAGTGTGAAGCCCCCACCTGCCAGGTGTGGCCACAGAGCCTGGACAGACCACTAACCCCATGGATAAAGGCAGAGGGAGAGGCCGGTGCAGGGGTGTTCACGGGGGCCTGTAGCTGGAGCTGTGCCATCCGGCTGTACTGATTCCCCATAAGTACAATTCAAGACTCAAATCTGCTTTTGATTTTTCCCATTGATTTTTTTTTTTTTTTTGCTGGCTCAGCCTGCCTGAGGGCGGGACTGGTGTGGCATGTGGCCCTAGGGATGGAACTGCGGTCCCTGGGCCTAGCCTAAGATTGCCCAAGCAGGAGCTTGAGACTGCTGAGCTATCTCACCGTCCCTCCCGTAGAATTTTAAGACAATGTCCATTCCCATAGGTGTGACAGAAAGAAAGTAAGCTTCCTGAGTTTTACCCCTGTTCTTTCCAATGCCAGAGCATGGGAAGAGGAGACAAAAAGAGCTGCGGAGAGGCAGCGCCAGGCCGAAGCCTTTCTTCCCGTGGGCAAGCTCAGCCTGAAGGAAGCTGCCACAGGCTGGGTGCACAGGCTTTTCGCCCTCACTTTGAGGGTTTGCTTTTATGGTGCTATGGGTGGAGCCTAGGGCCTCATGCAGCCCAGGCAGGCGGTCACCCCTGGGCCACCCCATTCCTTCCCATCCTCAGCTGCTAGTCCCTGTTCCAATGTGCCTGTCTGTATCCGAGTAGGGATGGCAGTGCAGGGGCCAGTTCTGAGGAGGTGTCTGGTCAGTCCCAGAGGCGTCTGCTTCAGACGTTCACTTCCTTTTACCCTCGCAGACCGGGTCTGGGCAACTTCTGTGGGCCCGTCACGTTGCAGTCACAGAAGGGCGTGCATAACCCAGCTGGGAGCAGAGGTCCCTCGGAGCCCTCTCTGCGTGGTGAGGAGCTGTGCTCTTCCTACTCCTCTCTGCAGACACTGTTTCAGCAGGAGCTGGGGCTTCTGGGGAGGTGGGGATGAGGCGGGAGCTCCACATCCTTACCTGTTGCTAGGTGATTGTTCCTAGGTAACTAGAGAGGAGTCTGAACCCAGAAGGCCCCGGGCAGGGCAGGGTTCAGCCAGAGGTGACGTGGAGGCCCCAGGGGACAGTTACCTGTCTGTGCAGCCAGGCTTCGCTTTCGTCCTCGTGTTTCTGCAAAATGAAGCATCAGCATCAGTGCAGGTTCCATGTGCGCTGTCTGTGACCCGTGGAGGCACAGAAAGCAACGTCACTTTGCCGGCAGGGTGGCTGCATGGCATAGGGTGGCTGGCGCAGGGGGTGAGTGGTCTTGCTCTGCTCTCTGTTCCCTATGTGGTCTACAGCCCAGTGCTAGTGTCCTTGAACAACAACAATGCCACTGTCCCCAACAACCCAGGGCCAAAGCCTGTGGAAGGCAGTGGCATTTTTACTACCTGGGGTCACCCCTTGCCAGTGTGTGCCCACTTGGGTGTTCTGGCTGATGGCCCAGGACCATCAGAGGCAGACCACACTTTGGTGGTCTCGGGGTGCTGTAACCGTGAGGTGGAGAGGCTGAGTGGTGGTGGATCTCCCAGTGCAGCCTGGGAGAGATGCGCAAATAGAACCAAACCGCACTCTGGCCAGGCACAGGTGCTGGGCACCACGCTGCCTCCCAGGGTTCCACACCTGCCCTGGTGATGGTCTTGACCTGGCCCAGGCAGAGTTGTGCCCCAGGCTCCGTGCATAGGTTGCGTGCAGAAGACAGACCGCAGGGAGCACTTGCTGCACCAGCCTGGGTGGCCTGCCTGTCTGCCTGCCCTCCGGCAGCCCTGCAGAATGACTCAAGTCTACTCCAAGTGACTTAAAAGGGAAAGGAACCCTGGCTGCCTGGGTGACATTATTTCTAGGAACACTAACTGTGACCTGCTGTCCTGAAGTGGCCCAGGGACAAGTGGTTTTTAGAGCCTTCAGGAAACCTGCGTCCTAAGCCCACCCTGTCCCAGACAGACTGAGGCTGTGGAGACGGCTGTCCCGCTGCACACCGGGTGGGTGGCCTGCTTCTCAGGGCTGTGGCCCAGCAGCCCCTGTCCAGGCAGTGCCAGGTGGCTAAGTTGCTGGGCTGGGTTCCACCTTGAACTCCTCCTGCCTCAGCCTCCCAGAGGGCTGGGGTTCTAAGCATGGGCTGCCATGCCTGGCCTCCCAGCCTTTCTTTCTTTTACTCCTTTTCACTCCTGCTTTTCCTCTTCCATCCTTTCTTCCCTACGTTCACCTCCTGTCACCACACGCCATCACTGTGCAGATCCCTGGGTCCCCAGTACCTGCTCTGTCAGATCCACAGGGAGATGCCTAGCCCTGGGGTGGGGGAAGTTGTCCTGGAAGCCTGGGTTCCAGCCTGAGCCACTACCTGCCCCTCCTCGAGCACCACCCAGACAGGAGATCCCTGGTGGGCCCTGCAGCAGGGACCCTGGGGACACCTCTGGCGCTGGAGGGCGCTCCATGGGGTGCAGGGTTAACAAGGCCTCTTCCTGGCCATGGTGCCTCTGAGGTTTTCACAGCAGTACCAGATTCGTCCACCAGGTGGCACCAAAACCAGCTCGCGAGCAGCTGCTGCACCTGCTAAGAGGCAGGTCCTGGCCAAGGGGGCTCTGCTGGCGCCTCGATTGCTCCGTCATTGATCCCCTTCGCTCCGTACCTTTGTGCAGACCCCCGTGGTGGCATCGCAGAGGGTCAGGATGGACACGTTCTGCGCCCGGTTCAGCCAGGTCACGGCGACCTTGGTGCTGGTGGCCCACTTCACCATGGTGATGTAGTACTCCCTGCAAACACGCCAGGGAAGGAGTGAGCAGGGTGCCCAGGAGCAGGGCGATGGCACCTGGGCCTGGGCCTGGGCCAGGGCAGCTTGCGGTGGGGGCGCACAGGGGGTCACCAGGCTCTGAGTGGGCTCGGAGAGAACGTGCAGAATGGGAACCTGAGGTCTAGTGTGGGCAGGGGAGACCAGGGCCCAGTTACCTGCCCTTCAGGGACCTTGAACCCACCGGGCTGGGCGGCTGTGGGGGCTGCTCCTGGGCTGGAGGCCTTACGCCCTGCCTGTGGCCCAAACCACGTCTACCACCGCTCCACACTCACAACTACACAACCCTGGGCGTGGCAGCGGGTCAGAGCTCAGCTCTGCAGGCCTGGGGCTGTTCCAGGCTCTCTGCTTTTTTCCCTCCTCTTCCTTAAAGACAAAGCTGCGGGACTATGGCAGCTAATTAGGGCAGCTTTCATGCTTGGCTTCCAATGACCTTGGTTGGATACCCGTAGTGGCACATGCCAGCTTCTGCCCCAACCTGGAAACACCTGGGAGCCCTGTGCTACCATCACGAGCCTAGAGACTTCTGGCCTAGTGCTAATTCCAACCTCCAGAGCATTGTGAACACTGGCTTTAGGAACCCTAACTTCATAGTTAAGACAAAGAAGAAAATGTGAATTAGGTTACACCGAAATGAACATCTTCAAGCAACTTCCCAGCTAAGCCTGTTCCCCCTCAGGCTCCCCCACCCCACCCCAGCGACTGCAGACCTTGGGGAGCTGAGCACCCGCACTGTAGTCGAGAGGCTACTTACTGACTACAAAGGGCCAGCCCTGCACTCAAACCTGGACACGGAGGTCTTAGTCTAGAAAGAACCCATACATTCATATCCTTTGTCTTAAAAAAAAAAGCAGTGTGCCCTGGGTTTCCTGCTGCTGACCCGCCCTGTCTCTCTCTGTGATAAGAGCTGCTGTTCACAACAGCGGCCCTGTGCCCTTGCAGGACCTTTATCACCAAAGAATGCAGCAGTGCATTCGCCAGACAATTCCTAGCAAGCTGGGAAGGAGCCTCTCTGCCTCAAATGCTCACTTTCAGCTGAGGGGAGCAGATACCCAGGTACTTGGGGCTAAGCCCCAGTTAACCAGGAAGCTAAGTGGCTGGGCATCTCCCATTTTCCAAGTCTACCTATTAATTAATGTTTTTGGCAAGTGAGCCTAAATCCAATCAGGCAAGGGGGATGAGCACACTGACTCTGAACTGAAGCCTCTGGCTTGGGGTCACGTGGCTCAGGGGTGGGGTGGGGGCATGGGGTCTCCACTCCACTGCAGCCTAGGAACTTGCTGAGGACGGGAGGTGAGGAAGGCCCCGGTGTACACACAGGCCGGAGGGCATTTGAGAGCCGCCCAGCTCCCCGATCTTTGGCCTTCCCAGTTGGGAGCTCCTGGAACATAGCTTATGGCTCACTATGTATTCCCAGCCAGCACACCCTGGGCCCTGTCCTCAATGCCACACTGCCAGAGGTCCTGCCCTGATGCCAGCTTGCCTGCCTAAGACCTGGGGTGCACAGTCGTGAGGGCACTGTCTTCTCTGAACACCTGCAGGTGTCACCACTGTTACACCATCCATCCTCCAGGTATTTCAGGGTCCATGTCCAAATCTCACTTCCCCTGGGGTGCTTTTCCTGTCCGGTGATGTCCTGGCTGGCCTCTGAGTCTGGCTGGTGGCTTGCAGGGCTCAGGGGTGCCTGGGTGCAGACAATGACTTCCTGGAGCAAGTTCAGGGCCAGTGCTCTCTTCCGGGACCAGGGTAGTGGTCTGCACCTGGCAGAGTCACCGGAAGCCGTCTGATGCTGCATCCACAGCTGGACTTGGTGCCAAATAAAAATGGATCTTTTTTTTTAAGAAAATAAGATCACCTTACAAAGGTGAAGTGTTGTCACCCACGAGGCCTTCGAAGGCCTGCCCATCACGAGGAGGGCGTGCTCTGTGCGAAGGGTCGTTCTGCTGCTGTATAAGGTCTTGCACTCACTGCCTGTGCTAACCAGCAGGGAAAGCAGAAAACAGCTCCCTGGGGGAGAAGTCTCTGCCCGACAGAAGCCCCCGAGCAGAGCAAGGGGGCCCTGTTGCTACTGCAGAGTGAACCTACCTGATTGCCGTGATCTTGGCCCAAATCCTCCACACAGGGAGGCAGTGGTGGCGGCTGGTGGCCAGGCTGTGCCCGGGTCAAGATCCTGCTAGCCTTTCCTGTGTCCTGAGCGGCACAGATGGGACCTTCCACTGGTCCCTGTATCTAATGCCTCAGCACTCACCTCGGTGGCCAGATCAGCCGGTGCCTGTGTCACTAGTGGGCACAGCAGTGGCAGACATAGTTTTCATGCTATCTTTGGTAGCCTATGTCAGTGGCTCCCAAGTGCAGACTCCGTGAGCACCCGAGGTTTGCTGCACCCAGTCAGGGAAGCTTGGATGTGGCCTTCACCTGCTCTGGGTGCTGATGGCCACTCAGATGAGATCGAGTGTCGTCATGACACGTGTCACTATAGCCAGCACTGGGGACCTCGTCCTGCAGCACAGGTGGGGCCACCAGCTGCCCCACACTGCCAGTGGGTCCCTGTGTGAGGCAGGGCCAGGAGGCCTGACAGCAGGTGGGCCTGGGCTCCTCTCCCTTCGGTTCCTCCTCACCTCTGAGTGCTGGGCTCACATCACCCAGGTCAGGAAATGAAACCCTCACCACAGGCATGAGTTAGGACTGTGGCTTTTGGGAACCTGTCACTGCGGTATACACAGGTGTCCTCCAAAGGGGTGCTGTTAAAGGCTTGGTCTCAGGGGAGGCTGTTGGGAGGCCCTCGACCCCTTGAGGCTGCTGGGCCTGGGCCCCTTCCCCTTGCTTCTTCTTGGCCACGATGCAAGCTGTGTGCTCTGCCAAAAGCCCTTCTATGATGGGCCGCCTGCCCCAGAGGCCCAAGCTCGCCTTGGGCTTGGGTGTACAGAAGTGCGACCTGGCATAAGCTGATCTTTCCCTCCTGTATTGCCCGCAGCAGGCTGTGCTGATGAGGGGCTGACCAGTGACCGGCTGACTGGGAAGTGAAGGCAGAGAGTGCCAGAGCAGCCTGCAGAGCTGCACTGGGTTGTTGTGGGCTAGCTCAACTCCAAGGCTCTATGGGCTAGCCTCAGCTCCAGGCCAGTATGGGCTAGCCTCAGCTCCAGGCCAGTATGGGCTAGCCTCGGCTCCAGGCCAGTATGGGCTAGCCTCGGCTCTAGGCCAGTACAGGCTAGCCTTGGTTCTCAGGTCAAAGGCTCTAAGGAAGTCAAAGGCACCCAGCGGGGCTGAGCACGGGCTGTAGCCATGCACACTTTCTCGGGTACAGGAGGCTCTCCCTCGCAGAGGTCAGAAGGCGCAGGACAAAGAGAAGGGAAGTCACTCTAAAATAGAAAGGGACAGCAGTGGCCTAAAACACAAGACGCGACAAGAAGGTGTGAGAGGGAGGGCTGCAAGGAGACGGAACCTGAAATGAGAGAAGCGAGGCTCCAGCTGGCTGAGGGACGTTGAGGGGCTTCTCAAGGGCCGAGGAGGCCTGGGAGCGGCTGCGGCTGCGGGCAGCGGCGCCCGGTGCGTAGGCGGGAGGGGCCTCGCGCTGTCCGTGCCGGTGCTGAGCTGGGACACCCGGATGCAAGCTTTGGCTTGTAGAGAACGGAAACTCCACGGCAGCCGGCAGTAAGAGAGCGGGCTCCGACCGAGGGTCGAGACCTGGGCTGACGCGCGATTCCTCCTCTGTCCCGTGTTCATTGTTATTTATTATTGTGTTTTTAAGTGACTAAGATCCTACTGTTTAAAAATAATTCTTCCTGAACAATAATTCTTCCTATACTGACCCAGGGAGGCAACTCAACACTAAAAATTTGAAAACTATAAATTCGGCATGTTAAAAAAAAAATCTCTAAAACCAGGGTGCCCATAGGTCAGTGGTTCTCAACTTTTCTAATGCCGTGACCCCGCAATACAGTTTCTCATGTGGCAGTGACCCCGAACCAAAAATGAATTTTGGTGGCTACTTCACAAGTGTAATTTTGCTACAGTTATGGCTTTAGGCGACCCCTGTGTTTTGGTCGTTCGACCTCTGCTGGGGTCGCGACCCACAAGTTGAGAATCACCGCGGTAGGTAGTCAGGGCTACTGCTGGGAGGCGACAGGTGTAAGTCGTAAAGAAAATATAACGATGCTGGGTGAACGCTCTGCAGAGCGATGCATTTAGGAAATTTGGGAAGGGTGAAAAATGAAAGGTGACGCGGAGTGCAAATGACAGGAAGAGAAACATCGTGTTCCGGACAGGGGCGCCAACGCGGTGCGCTTCCTAATCATAGCGAGCTCGGGCAGAAGCGCGCTCGTTGTGTTCCGCGGCCTGGTGGCAGGGGCCACGCCCGCGCCTGAGTTCACAGGTTTTCCACCGTGGGCGCGGGCCTTCGCGTGCGCTTCATTTTTTGAGCTAATTTTTGCTCAAGGAATCCGTTTAATCCTGACAGCAGCACCAGGGCGGTTGTTTTGGAGGGAGCAGTATAGTAAAATGATTCTAAGAATTCCCATGTAAGACGAAGTCTACAAAAAATAGCCAAGATGGTTTCCACATGAACAGCACGGGGGCTGGGCAGGGAGCTCCACGGGAGGTGACTCAGCTGTGGAGCTGTCTGGCGACAGTTGGGGACTTGCAGGGGGCGGGGGGTGGGGAGCCGCGTGGCGACGCAGGGCGCATGTGCAGCAGCGCGGAAGAGCAGCGCAGCAGCGCGGAAGAGCAGCACAGCTCGTAGGAGAGCTTCCTGCTCATAAAGGTGTCCCGAGTCGCAGGCAGAGAAACCTCTATAACCAATGGCTCCAGAAAGTGACTTATTAAAAAATAAACCAAGTAAATAATGTGTATACATACCTAGTTTAAAAAAAAAAAAAAAAACCTAAAAGGAAACTTAATCATTGCTTACGGTGGTAACCTATCACGGGGAGGAGGAAAATTATTATTTTCTATGTCACATAGATTATTTTTTAAATGAGAAGTTTATTAACAAGGCGCCGGAGGATCCCAGTTGAAGTCGGCAGATGGACCGTGTTTGCTTATTTTTTTCCCTCCAGAAACCCAATTGCCAGGATGATAAAGGAATACCTAAGTATATATCTATAATAATGGAGCCAGTGGAGCCCAACATGTTTCTCTAAGACAGTGGCCGGGGACAGCAGAGCGGAGGAGTGAGTGGGGGTGGGGAGGAGGAGGGAGTAGTGCCCTAGCACCCGTAGCGCCGACCCCAGAGGACTCTGGGGCCCGGGGTTCCAGCCCAGGAGCTCAGGAGCTGGGGACGGAGCTGCAGTAGCCCGGCCGCTGAATCGGGGCTGAAACAGACAACGAGAAGAGAACAGGCCTGCGCAGGGCCTCAGCGCGACATTCGCAAAGCGCTCAGAAGGGAAAATGCGGCGATTGCCAGGGAACAAGGACTGGGTGAGCATATCAGGCTTCACAGCGGCAGCACCACCGCATGCTAGGGCCGGGGCGCCGCCTCTCCCAGACCCTAGGGATGAGGATTTCCAAACTGGGATTCTACAAGAATTTTAAATTTTGAACAAGCCCGAGAAAAAGGAGGATTCTTACAGCTGTAGGATTCTTCCACGGAAAGCCGGTCCGCATGGTCCTTTCTTAGGAAAGTGTCTGAGGGTGAGCTCCGGACAGCAGCAGGACAACTCGAGAAAGAGGCCACTGGGAGATCCAGGAGACCGTGGCTCTGGCCTGGACTTGGGCTGTGTGTGTGTAGGGCCCCTCCGGATGGCACTGGACCCAAAGCCTGGGCCACAAGGAGGGGACTTAAGAAGGTAGACTGGGGGAAAGGGGAATGCAGCAGGATCAGGTAGAATTCTTTTTTTAAAAGTTATTTATTTATTTATTTATTTATTTATTTATTTATTTATTTATTTTCTTGTTTCAGAACCTTTGTTTGTTTATTCACTCATTTTTATGGCCGGCTCAGCCCGTACCAAGGGCAGGGCTGGCATAGCATGTGGTGCCGGGGATCGAACTGCATTCCCTGAAGCTGCCCAAGCTTTCCCAAGCAGGCACTTTAGACCACTGAGCCATCCTGCCAGGCCCCTCTGGTAGAATTCTTAAAAAGAGAGACAGCATAAAGTAATTGAGTAGCTCAAATAAGACTCAGAACCAATTTTTAACTATAGGTTGATCAATGGATAAGTGGATAAAGGAAGTGGGGCATTTATATCCAATGGAGTACTACTCAGCTATGAAGGAGGGCGCACGTAAGCCATTTGTGTGGCAGTGTGTGCACCTGGCGGCCAGAATGTTTAGCGGAATCCATCAGCCATGTAAACTTCAGTATCACCTACCTGGCTTCTGTTATACGAGAAATCGAGAGAACAAACTGAAAGATAGAGGTGAAGAAACAGGAAGCCGGGCCTTTTACAAATGGGCAGGGACCAGGAAAGGGAGCAGGAGAAAGAGGAGGAGACGCACAAGGGAAGAATGAAACGGTGTAACATCCACACCTCAGCCCACCACGAGGACTGTGACCAACCACACGCACCTCACAGGCGTACTAACGAAAAGTAAAAGGAAAGCCCTAGGAAAAGCAGAAAGGAAGCACCAGCACTCGCACCACCAGGGCAAGGAAGGGCCTCGTTGGGACAGAGTCCATGCTGCTTATTGCTCTTGGTCTGCGAGAACCCGTCCGTGGAGGTGCAAGGAAGGCTTAGTGTTGGCTCCAGGGCAGGCTGTAAATGTGCCGCCGGCGGTCACGCCACCCCCAGCCTCAGTGTCGTCTCACTCAACACAGGACAACAGGTTTCTCAGTGGCAGGGACAGAAAAGAAGTGGAGGAAGAGAGCAGAAGGCCGACACGTTTTACAAGTCCCGGAGCTAGGAGTTCTATCCGCAGTTAGTGTAAGATGCGGCGATACCCTTGTGAGACTACGATTCTGCTTCAGAAGGGCAGCTAGTGGAGAAAATGGAACGCGCCCCTCTCTCTACCCCAAGGCAAGTGCGCTGATTGGTGGGGAAAAAATGTCCTTTCTCGGAGAATCTCCACCACAGTGCTCCAGGCTTGGGTGAGGTCAGTCCTCTGGGCTTTGATTTCTGGATTCTGCAGAAAAGGGGCTCTGTCTGTAGCCAGGTGGCAGGGCATCCTGGAGGCCGATGGCCTTGGGTCTGGCTTTTCCCCTTGCAGGGCCTATCCCCAGAGGATGGCAGGGTCAGAGTGCCTGTTAGCCTCAGCTTTCCCAAGGGACACCGTGGAGGCCGTTGCGTGCATGGCCCACCCCAGATAGGGTCTCGGGTTGGGACGCAGCCCCTGGGAAGGAGCAGCCGGCACCACTGCACTGTCCACTGCTGACCAGGAGGCCGGCGCGGGAGCCGGGCTCATGGGCAGATCCCCACTATTAGTGAGCCATCGCCCATCCAGTGAATGGAGGAAGCAGGGCGAGCAGGGCCTTGTCCAGCCGCGGCCCTTGAGGAGCACCTAGGACCTGGCCCTTGGCTCTTACCGCTCCTCTGCATGATCCCGTGGCCAGCAGGCTGGGAGGTCCTGCGGCGAACTGGAGGACAGAGTGTAGGACAGAACACGCCCCGCTCGCCAGCCCCGGGCTGGGAGCCTGCAGGAATCTACACAGCCCTTCCGCCTCGCCTCCCACGATCTCTCTGGGGTAACTGGGAGGTGCGGATTAGAGGGAGATGCGATAGGAACGCTGCCTATGAGAAGAAGCCGCCGTCGGCACATTGGACAGGCCATGCAGAGAGGAAGCACACAGCCTCATCCGGGGTCTCCAGGGGAGGAGCGTGGCTCGGGGACAGGGGCGGAAGCAGGGCACAGAGGCGCTCACCATGTGGCCACAGGCTGCCTGCTTCCGGAGGGCCGCTGAGCCCTTAAAAGTTGTCTTTTCCCCAGGCGCGTTCAATCCATCACATAGACAGGGCACACTGATGACGTCACTGTGCCCCAGCGGGGAGGGCGGCAGAGATGGCGGCCTAGCTGGTTAGTAAGTGCACTTCGGGGTGCATCTGGACGGGCCAGGTGGGTGTGACTCGGGGGCTCTAGCATCCCCTCCTCCTTCCTCTCTGCGGCTGCTCTCCTGCGCTGCTCCCTGGCCGCCACGGCCAAGCAGCTTTGCTCCTTTGCTCCCTCTGGCCATGATGCTCCCGCTGTGGCACCCGCTGACTGTGGACTGAGCCACCGAGAACCAGGAGCCACGTGAGAGCTACCGAGTCATGGCGCTGGGCTCGTGTGCTGGTTGTGGGGAGCTGGTTCACATACCGCTTCCACTGGTCCCTGTATCTAATGCCTCAGCACTCACCTCGGTGGCCAGATCAGCCGGTGCCTGTGTCACACTAGTGGGCACAGCAGTGGCAGACACAGTTTTCACGCTATCTTTTGTAGCCTATGTCAGTGGCTCCCAAGGTGGCCCAGACCAGCAGCCCTGGGAGAGGCATCGGAAACACGAGTCTCAGGCCCTGCCACAGGCTCACATGATCTTGGGGATGGGCCTGCAACATGGGGGGTTAACTCGACTCCCCAGGGGGTCCCGGCACATGCAAGCGGGGGACTGGGGCCACTGATGTGAGAGGCAGGGGATGGGGAGACATTCGTGAGCTCCATGCAGCCCTGAATGCAGACACACGCTGGGAGGCAGACAGAGGGAAATCAGGATGTGAAGCGCCGGAGTCTTCTCTGGGACTGGGCTGGAGCCAGCCCTGAAAGAGGACGGCGTCCCAAGAACAGGTGGAGCGGGGCACCAAGGCACTCTGTCTGTCAAGTAACATAAGTTATTATACTTTGCGAATCTCTAAAATTGTGTTTAAAACAGAACAGGGCACGAAATATTGGCAGAAAGCAAC
>PVJA010027251.1:0-28800 GCA_004027025.1 Myocastor coypus
AAAAAAAAAAAAAAAAGAAAAAGCACCTGGAGAAGGCTTGCTGGTGGGGACACTGCAGATACCACTCTGGTCCCCAGGCATGCTCTGCATTAAGAAAACTCCTTGAATAGTGCAGCTGCTTGGATATACCTACCACTGCTGAACTTCAATTTCAATATGGCTTAGATGGAAAATTTTATGTTATGACCCTTTTATTACAATAAAAATTAAAACTCAAAGAGTCAGGCGTGGTGGTGCATGCCTATAATCCCAACACTTGGGGGGCTGAGGCACAAGGATCAGTGCGAATTGGAGACCAGCCTGGGCTACAAAAGTGAGCTCAAGGCCAGCCTGAACTGCATAGCAAGACCTTGTCTCAAAAAGACAATAAATAAATAAATAAATAATTCAAAACTTTCTTTCCCTCCCCCAGTCTTTTTAAGACAGGGTCTCACTATGCAGTTCTGGTTGGCCTTGAGCTCCTTTGTAGCTCAGGCTGTTCTTGAACTTGAAATAATCCTCCTACCTCAGCTTCCTCCCATGTGCTGGGATTACAGGCATGTACCAGCATGCCCGGCTCACAAGTAATTCTTAAAACCTATTCTGTGTAAGTGTAAAACTATGCTGGTGGTATAAAGAAGTAAAACATAAACTGAGCACATTTTTCACATCCCCCACATAGTGAACAGTCCTCCAAGATGTCTAAGGGATGATTGGTTCTGCAAAGACGGGTCACATCAACCTGGTTCACAGGTAAGCATGCACTCAGCATGTACAAAACTGTTGACTCCATCCCAATGCCACAAGAAAAAAAGCCTCACTCATACCAAAGCTTTGGAGCAGAAGATACTACTATTCATCATATGTGTGAACTATGAACCTGCCAAGCACTGGTTCCTCCAATGTGCTTATTTTTGTCTTCCACCTATGCAAAACTGGGTCATGCCATTAAAAATGTAGGCCAGGTATGCAAAACCCCAAACAACACTGTTTGAAAACATGAAGGTGAAAAATGGAGATAGCTGAAACAACAATTCACTGCAGTGAAGTGGTCATTTGGCGAGGCTCAGCATCTGCTTCCCCTGAAGGATCAGGCACCTCTGAACTTGTGACACTGGAAACACAGGGAGCTGGGGGGAGGTCGGCTGGCCAAGGCCTTTGCTGCAGTTCCAAGACAGTGACCATCACCAGGAGGCTCTACTTATCTCTCCATCCACAATGGGCATTGCACAATGAGTGCACTTGGGTTGGATAGGGTTCCTGTGACATGATTCACATTCTATTTTGATTCTGGCAGCTGCTGGTCTTTCTTCTAGGAAAGAGAAAAACCCCAGTTGTAGTGTTCTGTTGTTCTGAGTGTGTAAAGGCAGTGAGCTGCTGTGTACATGTGAGCAGAGGCAGCCGTGGTCTCCAGGGGCTCTGAGCCACTCCCTCAGGGCTGTCACCACTGTTGCCTGCCATGAAGACAACCTGACCTTTGCCTTGGTCACCAGAGTGAGAAGCTGAAAGTGATGTCACTGTCTTATGACATTGTCCAGTGACCTTGCTCGTTGAGTTAGTTCTCCTGGAGCACTGGAAACTCAGCTGGGAAGAATATTGCTAAGAACCAGGGCAGCAAGAGCAGGGGGTTCTAAAAGGGGAAGTCCCTTCCCCACAGCTTTCCAAACCCCAGAATAACACACTATGAGCCATCCCAGTTCCCAGCTGTTCTCAGCCTGAAATAGGCACAAAGGAAAAACAGCGAGACACCCAGGAAAATGGTGCAATGAGACACAGCAACACAGAAGTTGTAAACTGGTGACACTGATCCTGTGGGTAAGAACAGGCAGCTACTCTCAGTGGTCTCTCCATCCTAGAGGCTGCAGATCACTGGGAAGGAGCAAGAAGCACATTATGGAGCCACTTGCATAGCAAAGGGAGCAGAAATGGCAGAGTCCTTGCCCTTTTCTAGGACCAAGCTGGAGTGTTTGTAGTCGTCATGTAAACCTCAGCCTTCTTCCTGAAGTTGTCACTGCACTGCCACTGCCTCATTTTTTTTAGAGAACAAAAATTTTTTAAACTATTAGAGCAATGCAGAATTTCAAAACAAGATGTTAGGAAATTAAGAATGGTTATTATATTGCATATTGTTATCTTCAAGTAGTTGTTTATACTGCCAGATATAAGCATGCAAAATTGATCAAATAATTAAGCATTAACTGTTCCTTTCAATAAACCAATAGAAACCAGTAATACAATTCTCTTAGCTCTCTTGTATATACATATCCATATTTTTAACTTTGTTTATTTATATTATGGCTGGCTCAGCCTGCCCTGGGGGGGCTGGCACAGCATATGGTGCCAGGAATTGAACCATGGTCAGGGATGTTGCCTAGGCTTGCCTAAGCAGATGCTTTAGACTGCTGAGCTATCTCGTTGGCCCTATATGCCTTTTTTTTTTCCTTCCTTCTTTTTTTCTTTTCTCCTTACCCCCAGTCCCAACAGTTCTTTGTGAACTGTTTCTTTCACTTCCACAATATCTATTTTATCTTTTGGGTTTTATTTACTTTTTCAGTTTCTTTTACTAGAGAGATGAGACAATACAATGTTTACACATATGGGTCTGAGTTAATTCACTTAAGAGTATGATCTCAACTTGCATCCATTTACCTATAAAAGCCTCAAGTTTACTTCTCTTTATAGCTGAGTAACACTTCACTGTATAAAAGTACTACATCTTTTTTTTAATCCATTCCTTGGTTGATGGGCATTTGGGTTGTTTACAAGATTCAGCTATGACAAATTGTGCTGCTATAAACATGGGTGCACATGTAGCACTGTGGTATGATGTTTTCAATTTTTCTGGAAAAATACTCAGAAAGGGAATAACTGGGTTGACTGG
Organism: Myocastor coypus; assembly: GCA_004027025.1. Taxonomy (NCBI): domain Eukaryota; kingdom Metazoa; phylum Chordata; class Mammalia; order Rodentia; family Myocastoridae; genus Myocastor; species Myocastor coypus. Next base: position 2,861 of record PVJA010027251.1, read on the forward strand.
GATGTCTAATCCTAGTTTTTTGAGGAATCTTCACACTGATTTCCACAGTAGTTGTGCTAGTCTATATTCCCACCAACACTTGAGAAGGTTCCCCACCCCACACCCCCGGCCTCTCAAGCATTTGCTGCTGGTTGATTTCTTGATGCTAGCTATTCTTTCCAGGGTGAGAGGAAATCTCAGTGTTGTTTTAATTTGTACTTCTCAAATGACCAATGATATTGAACATTTTTTCATATATTTACTTGCCATTTGTACTTCTACATTTGAGAAGTGTGTATTCATCTCAGATGCTTATTTTTGGATTGGGATTTGAATTTTGGGGATCTGATATTTTAAAAATTTTTATGTAATCTAGATAAAAGTTCTTTGTCTGAGGGACAGTGGCTAACCTTTTATTTCCCCCAATTTATGGGTTTTCTTTTTACTCTTTGGTGATTTCTTTTGTTGTGAAAAACTTTTCAGTAAGATGAGATCCCAGTTGCTGATTTTTTGAAGTTTCCATGCAGTTTGGTTTTTGCTCATGAACTCTCTGCCTATCCCTATGTCTTCAAGATTTTTGCCCACTTTCCTCTTCCAATAGATTTAATGTTTCTGTTTTAATTAAATCTTTGGTCCATTTCAACTTTAGTTCATTGCATGGTGATAAACATGGTTCTAGTTTTAGTCTTTGGCGGGTGTAAGGCCAATTTTCCCAGTACTGTTTATTAAGGAGGCTTTGAAACCATGTACAGTGCTTTGTAGAACTGTTGTCAGTGTCAACCACCTGGATTAGTCATGGCCATTGCTTGACCAGATCGCTCTCTGTGAAAGCCTGAGAGAATGTTTTCTCTCTAGGAGACTCTCCTTCTGCACACTATACATCTTCAATCCCTTTCCTCTGTAGCCCCATAATCTCCTTGAACAGAAAATTTGGGACTCCACTGAGTTATAGGATGTTATAGCACAGGTTCTCTTATGTCGAGTCTTCACTGACCTTGAAAGAGGCTATCTTTGGCTCCTTTGTCAAAGACAAAGTGGCTGAGGTTTGTGCTGTGTCTGCATCTTCTAATCTGTTACATTGGTCCTCATGTCTGTTTTGTTTGTTTGTTTTTGCCAGTATTGTACTTATTTTTAATCACAATAGCTGTGATATATATGTATGTATGTATATATATATTTTTTGTTTTTGTTTTTGTTTTTTTTTGTTTGAAAGGCCTACTGGATGTGTAGTATAAGTTCAAGAAGTCAGGATAGTGATCCCTCCTGTGTTTCCTTTGCTGCCTAGGACTGCTTTTGCTACTCTAGGTATCTGTTCATTGCAGATAAATTTTAGGAATGTTTTCTCTAGATCTTGAATAGTATTTTGATTGGAATTGCATTAAATTTGTATAACAGTTTTAGGAGTATGGCCATGATGACAATGTTGGATATTACTATCCATAAGCAAGTAATATCTTTCCAGTTTCTGAAATCCTCTTTTTTTTTTTTTTGTTTCAGAACTTTTGTTTGTTTCTTCATTTATTTTTATGGCTGGCTCAGCCTGCCCCCAGGGCAGGGCTGGTGGCAGCATGTGGTGCTGGGAATCGAACTGCGGTCCTTGCAGCTGCCCAAGCTTTCCTAAGCAGGCGCTTTAGACCACTGAGCCATCCTGCCGAGCCTGAAATCCTCTTTAATATCTTTTTTTTTCTATAGTTAGTACAAGGTCTACTCTCACTACACAGATCATACTGGTAGTGATCCTCCTGTTTTCAACCTTCCAAGTGCTAGGATTACAGGCAAGCACCACCACACCCAGTCTCAATTGCCATCTCTGCACCCTGTGGGCAGGGCCAGCATGGCAGGCAGGGGATCATACCTTGGCCCCTGCATCTGCCTAAGTAGATGCTTTAGTCCACTGAGTTATCTGGTCAGCCCTTCAATCTCTTTTTCAGAGTATTATAATTTTCACTGTATACATCTTTTACTTCCTTTGTTAGATTGATTCTTTTTTTTTTTTTTTTTTTGTCTTTTTGAGACAGGGTCTCGCTATGCAGTTGAGGCTGGTCCTGCGCTCACTTTTGTAGCCCAGGCTGGTCTCATACTCGCACCAATCCTCCTGCCTCAGCCTCCCAAGTGCTGGGATTACAGGCGTGAGCCACCACGCCCGGCTAGATTGATTCTTAAATACGTCTTTTTTGTGGTTGTTTCATTTTCTTTTTTTGGTGCTATTGTGATGCTAGAGTGCAGTTTTCCTAGTTTCTCTCTCCATGTGTTGTGTACAGGAATGCTATAGATTCCTGACTGTTGACTTTGCATCCAGCTATGCTACTGAATTTGGTTATTAAATCTAGAACTCTGTTACTGGAATTTTTTGGGTCTTCTATGTAGACTGTCATGTCACCTGTGAATAATGATAATTTTACTTCCTCCTTTCCTATTCTTATTCCTTTTATTTCTCTCTCTTGTTTAATTACTCTCACTAATGCTTCCAGAAATATATTGAATAGGAATGATGATAGAGGATATCCTTGTCTTGTTCCTGATTTTATCTTATTTTTGTCTGCTTGAGATGGGGGAGGGGGATCTCACCATGATGCTCAGGCTGGCCTTGAGTTCACTTTGTAGCCCAGGCTAGTCTTGAATTGACAGTGATTATCCTGCCTCAGCCTCCCAAGTGCTGGGATTGCAGGCATGCACCCTCATGCTTGGCTTTGTTCCTGATTTTAGAGTGAAAGCTTTCAGTTTTTGTCCATTTAGTATGATGCTGGCTTTTGGTTTGTCATAGATGGCTTGTTCAGATTGAGATAAAGAGCATTTATTCCAATTTTCTGTAGGGTCTTTATCATGAATAAATGTTGGACTTTATTAAAAGCTTTTTCTGCTGGGTATGGTGGCACACACCTGTAATCCCAGCACTTGGGAGGCTGAGGCAGGAGGATTGGTGCGAGTTCGAGACCAGCCTGGGCTACAAAAGTGTGCTGCTCAAGGCCAGCCTGAACTGCATAGTGAGACCCTGTCTCAAAAAGACCAAAAAAAAAAAAAAAAAAAAAAAGCTTTTTCTGTATCTTTTCAGATGATCACATGATTTTTGTCTCTGACTCTGTTGATATGGTATGTTACATTTATTGATTTGCATATATTGAACTATCCCTGCGTCCCTGGGATGAATTTCATTTGGTCTTCTTAATTTGCTGCATTATGGTCATTAATATTTTATTGATGGAGAATTGCTTCCCTTTCAATTTTATTAAAGAGTTTGAGGTATAATGGCATTAAATCTCTAAATTCCTTGTAGAATTCAGCTGTGGATTCATCAGAACCTGAGCTTTTCTTTGCTGGTAAGTTTTAAATTATGTTTTCAATTTCATTGAATGCTGTTGGGTTATTCAGGATTCTTACCTCTTCTTGATTCAGCTTTGGTAGTTCACATGTATTTAGGAATCCATTTCTTCTGTGTTTTCAATCCTGTGAGAATAAAGTTGTTTTGTTTTGTTTTGTGTTTTGTCTTTTTGAGACAGGTTCTCACTATGCAGTTTATGCTGACCTTAAGCTCACTTTGTAACTCAGACTGGTCTCAAACTTGCAACAATCCTTCTGCCTCAGCCTCTCAAGTACTGGGGTTATAGATATGCAACATTATACCTAGCTAAGAATGGATTTTCAAAGTAGATATAATGATCTGAATTTCCACAGGGTCTGCAGTGATTTTACCCTTTTCATGTATTATTGAATCAATTTGAGATTTTTCTTTCCTTTTTGGATAAGGTTGAGTAGGAGGTTATTAATTTTATTTCTTTCAAAGAATCAACTGTAGACGGGCGTGGTGGCACACGCCTGTAACCCCAGCACTTGGGAGGCTGAGGCAGGAGGATCGGTGCGAGTTCGAGTTCGAGACCAGCCTGGGCTACAAAAGTGAGCTCAAGGCCAGCCTCAACTGCATACTGAGACCCTGTCTCAAAAAGACAAAAAAAAAAAAAAAAAAAGAATCAACTGTTCAATTCATTAAGTCTTTGTATTGGTTTCTTAGCGTTAATTTCTGTTCTGATCTTTATAATTTCCTCCTTTCCTTGAGCTTTGGGCTTGACTTGCTCTTCTTTTTCTAGAAGTTTCAAGTGCAGGATCAGGTTGTTTATTTTTTTGCTCATTCTGATTTCCTGATGTGAGAATTCATTGCTGCAAATTTCCCTCTGAGGACTGCTTTGATTGTGTCCCACAAGTTCTGGTAAGTAGTATCTACATTTTCATTTGATTTTAAGTATTGTGTAATTTCTTCTTTAATTTCATCTGACCCGTTGGTTATTCAGGAAATGTTATTTAATTTTAACTTATTTTTTTTTATTTTATTTATTTTTTTCTTGTTTCAGAACCTTTGTCTGTTTATTCACTCATTTTCATGGCCGGCTCAGCCCACCCCAGGGCAGGGCTGGCGCAGCATGTGGTGCCGGGGATTGAACCGTGGTCCCAGAAGCCGCCCAAACTTTCCCAAGCAGGTGCTTTAGACCACTGAGCCATCCCGCCGGGCCCCTAATTTTAACTTATTTATAGAGCTTTTTTTTGTCAATTATTTCCCAATTTCATTGTACTATGGTTAGACAATATGCTTGGGATAATTCCAATTCTTTTGCATTTTCTTAATCATGCTCCATGGGATAGTATATGGCCTATTTTAGCGAACAACCCATAGCCACTGCCACATTTTAAGGAAGAGAAAACTGGGGACCAGAGAGGCCAAGCCTGGTATCCAGCTAGCAATACTACCCTTGGTGCTAGACTTTGGATGCAACCTGTTTTCTCACCTAGTAAATACAGAGACTGGCCATTAGAGACTGCATCCAAAGGTTTCTCTGGAGCTGAGCGGGGCTCTTTCCATCAGGAACAGTAAGCCTAGGCCTTCCTTGAGCCACACTACTCAAGCAAAGGATACTGTAGTGAGGACACTGATGCCAGCAGCAGGAGCAGGATCTGCTCAATGGCTTTGATAACCTGATCTTGAACCCTGAGGATAGCTCTGTGGAGTGACATCCAGCTGTGTCCACAGGGCCCAGTGTGGTGACATGACTGCCTAGCCAGCAATGTACTCTAGTGAGAATAACCTTTTGATTCAGCATCTTGGGAGGGACATCTTTAGAGAGACACTTCACCCCACAGTTTCCTGTCTGGGCCTCTGGATCATGCTGTTTTTTCTTCTCTTCTATTGCTGGCAGCACAAGACAGAGTACAGTTGGATGTACACACACAAGATTTAGGGAATGGGCAGTAGATAGCCCAGATACAAGTTGACTACAAACCAAGGTGAGGATGAACAGCAAAGAGCATAGTGCCCCCTGGTGTCATTTGCTTGATACTGGGACCTTGATTAAGAGAAGCTGGAACTCTGCGTGGTGTTGCACAGTGGGATGATGACAGATGAGTAACACACTGCATTTCAGAAAGCTAGGGTAAAGGATTTTCAAAGATTTTTGTTGTTGTTGTTATTGCTCAACCAGTTAGATAACCCTGTTTTACATGTGTTAACATGGCTTAAACATTATACATTCATTGTACATGTTACTAAATTATATTATTCATCAACATGTATGGTGTTTATGAAATAAATGCACATAAGTTGAAGCATGCTCCTAGCTGGACTGACAGCCCCTTAGGGATGAACTCAACTCTGTGCATTTCCTCCTGTGACAGGGAGACCAGAAAGGTCAAACTCTCAGAGACCATAGTGTGTATGACCACAGGGCCTAGCAGCAGGTCTGACCCAGCCCTGCTCTTTCCACAGGTCTAGCAGAGGCAGTGAAGCTATTTGGACACAGGAACATGGACAGCTACTAGCTCTAATAGACAAGGGCTTCCTTCATCCAGGGAAAGATGGTAAGGTGGAGGCATGATCAGAGTGGGGGACAGATGGGGACACTGAGGCTTCAGGGATGGGGCTATGAGCAGACCATACAATCTGACTGGCCTTAAAGAGCTGGAGTAGCCTTGATCTTAGCCTGTCACAACCCTGAGCTTCTCATTTTCTATCCCTCACCCCTCATATCCTCCCTGGGCCCCAATGCTACAGCCTGTAGGCCCCTTGCTGACCTCTGACCTAACAAGACTGTTCTCACTGATTTGTTTAGTCTCCTGGGTGACTGTCCCCTGCCAGCCCAAGACATTGCCATGGGATGCAGTGCACCCTCTGCCAGAACTTCACCCTTCTCATCCCTTAGACCTCTCTCCATGACAGATAGGTTGCTGCACACAGGGGCTACTTGAAAGTGAATTTTTAAAATTTATTTTTATTTTATTTTGTTTTGTTTTTTATTAATTTATTTATTTTTTCTTGTTTCAGAACAGTTGTTTGTTTATTCACTCATTTTTATGGCCGGCTCAGCCCGCCCCAAGGGCAGGGCTGGCACAGCATGTGCCAGCCGGGGATCGAACTGTGGTCCCTGAAGCTGCCCAAACTTCCCCAAGCAGGCGCTTTAGACCACTGAGCCATCCCGCCGGGCCCTTGTTTTGTTTTTTGAAAGGACCAGGGTTCGAACTTATGAGCTTGCACTTGCCAGGCAGGTGCTTGTGCCACAGAGCTATCTTCCTGGCCCCTTATTTTTTTGCTATGGAGATCAAACTTGTATTTTGTTTGTTTGTTTTTTGTTTTTAAATTTTTTTTTGTTTCAGAACTTTTATTTTTATGGCTGGCTCAGCCTGCCCTGAGGGCAGGGCTGGTGCAGCATGTGGTGCTGGGGGATCGAACCGTGGTCCTTGCAGCCGCCTGCAGGTGCTTTAGACCACTGAGCAATCCTGCCCGGCCCCTGGAGATCAAACTTGTGACCTTGCATTTTGCTTGCCAGGCAGGCACTTATACCACTCAGCTATATCCGTAGCTCATAAGTTTTTCTAAAACAAAATTTATTTTTAAAAATATGGAATGCTTCGTGAATTTACACATCATCCTTACAAAGGAACCATGCTAATTTTCTTTGTTATCATTCCAATTTTAGTATATGTGTTGCCAAAGTGAGTACAAAAGTGAGGGGTTTTTTGTTGTTGTTTTTTGTTTTGTCTTTTGGGGACAGGGTCTCGCTATGCAGTTGAGGCTGGCCTTGAGCTCACTTTGGTAGCCCAGGCTGGTCTCGAACTCGCATCGATCCTCCTGCCTCAGCCTCCCAAGTGCTGGGATTACAGGTGTGCGCCACCATGCCCAGCCAAAAGTGAGTTTTAAATTTTTTTTTAATTTTTTATTTTATTTTATTTTATTATTATTATTTTTTTTTTTTTTTTTGAGACAAGCTTTTACTATGTAGTCCAGACTGGTCTTGAACTTGCTTAGGTAGCTCAGGTTGGCCTGAAACTCATAGTGTTCCTCCTGCCTCAGCATTGTGAAGTGCTGGGATTACATGTGTGCACCATCACACCTCACTGAGTCAATTTATTTCAAAATCATGATTCTACTGAAAATAACTCGAGAAGACTGGGCATAACTGGCACAAGCAAGAAGTCACACTGTAAGATCCTGCAGCCAGGTTCCCTAGTCACGTGCAGGAAGTGGGAGGGAATTCCTCTGCAGCAATCAGTACCCAAAGGTGCTCACCCAGCAAGCTTCTGAAGCAGCCTAAAAAACAGGAATCTACATGCTCAGGTTCATTGAAGTTGAGCAATGGATCTGGAAGGAATTCAAAATGCTTGGCCTAGCCGGGCGTGGTGGCTCACGCCTGTAATCCCAGCACTTGGGAGGCTGAGGCAGGAGGATCGGTGCGAGTTCGAGACCAGCCTGGGCTACAAAAAGTGAGCTCAAGGCTAGCCTGAACTGCATAGCGAGACCCTGTCTCAAAAAGACAAAAAAAAAAAAAAAAAAAAAAAAATGCTTGGCCTGAGTGTCTTCATTTCCTGGTATTTTGTTTTCTGTGTAAGCTGATAACCAATTTGGTGTCCACAGTAGGCGTTTCCTAACGGCCCCATGTCCACAGTGAAGGAGACCATGGCAGGGGGTGCAGGGGTGAGGGGCACCATACAGGTGTGAGTGCAGAGCCCACTTTCTTGGAAAGTGCTACCTGTTCTTTCTTGCCCACAGTGCTGACCACAAAGTGTTACTGCTGTCTCTGATCACTTGCTTGACACCAAATGAGGACACAATCTTTCCCAGGCCCTTGTCAAGGACTAGTGTACACAGCAACACAGTAGTGGGGCTTGGTGCTCACCAGCTCACTGATCAAAGTAGCTGTAAGAAGAACCTTAGGAACCCCAGTGACCACTGTCCCATCAATGCCTCTATGGTGTGCAGGTTAAAAATTACACTGATGGAGGTGTTTTCCAAGAAATTCATTACTCTATACTCCCCCCCCCGCCACCCTGAGGTACCAGGGATTGAACTCAGGACCTTACACTTGCCAGGCAGGTACTTAGGCCACTGAGCTATCTCCCTGACCCTAAGAAATTCATTACTAATCATGAACTACAAGAGGGATTTATTGGGGGCTGGGGAGATAGCTCCGTGTCACAAGTGCCAGCCTGGGAAGTGCAAGGTCGTGAGTTCGAACCCCCACCCCCCAAAAAAGGATTTTTTTTTTTTTTTTTTGTCTTTTTGAGACAGGGTCTTGCTATGCAGTTGAGGTTGACCTTGAGCTCACTTTTGTAGCCCAGGCTGGTCTCGAACTCGCACCAATCCTCCTGCTTCAGCCTCCCAAGTGCTGGGATTACAGGCATGAGCCACCACGCCCGGCAAGGATTTATTTTTCTATAAATTAGAACAAACCAAGAGTTATCCCTTCTTCTGGCATCCTTGAGAATCAGGCCTCTCTACTAGGCCTTTCCACCAGTACAGGAAACAGTCCAGCTCTTCATTTCCAAGGTGGACACAATGATACAGGCCTGGCCTGTCATAGCCCTATTCTTGTGCCCAGAATAACAGCCTACAGATGGCACAGGAGCCAACTAGACAGAACAGCCTCACAGCAGGGTTAGGGGGACATCTGGACAGCCCAAGGTCAAAGTCCACTGAGCTCAGCATGGCTACAAGACTGAGAGGCACCCTACCAGGATGACTCCTGGTAGTAATTTTCCACCTTCCACGCAAGCAAGCCTTACTCAGCTGGCGACTGCTAACACTTGCTCCAGGCAGCAGCTAAGCACCCTATGTAGGAATAAGTAAAAGGGTATGAGAAACCAGTTTCCATCTCCTCATGGCAGAGGACTATCTAGTTTGAACAAGCCTTCAAAACTATTTGAAGTGTGAACTTGTCTGAATGTAGCTAATGATTTTAGGTTTGTTGGGGACACTCAAGCTTCAGTTGGGACACACTTGAACTCAAGATGGTACTCCTTTTTCTTGACCCAGCTTTGTCGGCAGCAGGCAAACTCAGCTCAGAAGCCCAAGACAGGGTTTGGGTTGGCACAAGCTAGTGAAACTTCCAAAGGAAAGACCATGAGGAGGCTCCCTTGAGCTGTGTAACATCATGCTGCAGAGACCATAGGTCACCAGCTCCAGAAAGACCACCAAAAAGGCCAGGACGGCGCAGAGAAGCCTCCAACGTCCAAAGGACAATGTCCAACATGTGCCTAGCAAGGGCCTTGGCTAGCATCCTGCAGAGGTGACGTTTAACGTTAGGTTTGTGATAGGGCCTTATGATGGCCTCCAAAGCTCACACTGCATCCCCTCCACCTGCATCTCAAACATGCAGCTGATCTTATATTCTCTGTGTCTTGAAAAGCCAGAGGAGTGGATGCTTGCAAATTCTTGTATTTATGTGTGGGTGAGTAGCTATGTTGGGTAAGATTCCAGGGGTTTAGAAATATACGAGTATAAACAAGTCTTCATGGCTATCAGTTCCAGGAGAAAAAGAAGAAAGATGACTAAGAATAGGGTCAAAATGCACTCAGATTAAGCACGGATCACAGGAAGATAAATGCACTGCAGGAGGAGCTTCAGCATGCCACAGTGAGGGCCAGGGTTAGCCCTACCTGGGCCTGGACACTGGGATAATTCACTGCGGCTGGGCTCCTCAGTGTGCCTGCATATGTCCAGACAGGGTGGGGACAGGGTGATGCTCTGCTGCCCCAGGTCTTTGCAGTAACCTAAGCCCTTTTAAACCTCGGTCTCATACCACTGAACAGTACAACTGTGAGGACTACACACACATATGTGTGCACACAATGTGTCATCACCCAGTGACCGCTATGCACTGGCATCCTCAGGGCACTCGATGCCGATGACACCACAGTCCATTGCCAGAACTGTGAGGGCCACCTGCTCCATAGCATAGGCTGCTGCAACCTGAGGTCAGGGTGCAGGGTGAAAGTGAAGGGAGATTCTTCTGCCTGCTTGCACAAAGGAAATCAGCCATCAGCAGCACACCCACACTTTTCTCTCTCTTCTCCATTAACTTGCAGGGACAGGTACAGTGAGCAATGGAAACAAACACTTTCCACATGACAGGTGCTGAAAACATCCCTCTTACAGCACATGGCTTGAAACACTGTGGCCATGTGAGCATAATGGTTAGCAAATACAGCTAGCACATGTACAGACGAGCCATCCACAAGCTGCACTTCCCACGTTTCATAATAGTTCTAAACACTGACTCAAAGGAGTCAGAGGTGAACACATTGTTAACCCACATCGACTTCCCCTTCTTAAGCACGGGGTTCTGGCTGACTGATGTTAGAAGCCACAACAGCTCCACTTCCGGCTTCACTGTGCACTGAGAAATGCTTGCTATCTCAGGCCCCCATCAACTACAGCCCGAAAAAGATTTCTTCAAAGTTGTAAACCTACTGTAGTCCAGGCAGCTTAACTGTGCCTTGTGTTAGAATGGCGACATTTAAGATGACATGCTGCCTCCCCTTAGCCCTACTCTTACTTGGGCATGACCTCTTCATGTGGGCACAAAGCCCTCAGCTCTTGCAGCTCCATGTATAGTTTTATTCTATCAGCAGCGATCTCCTCCCTGGCAGGTGACAGCACTCACATGAATGTCACCCAGTGCAGGACTTGGTGCTATGAATGTGCACACAGTGAATGTCAGAGCTGGGCTTGAAGAACTCACAAGATAAGAGGTTGTGTTAAAAGGGAAACATAAACTTTAATTTAAAGAAAAAAATCACTAGACACCATCAGCAAGAATAACAGGGCAAACCAACTCTTAAAAAAAGTTCAGCACCTTCGCGAATGTGTAGTGGAAAGCTAAAAGAAAAACAAAATGCTACTTAACTTAAAATGTTATAAGGTTTTTGCAAAGCAAGTCATTTCATTGGTGAATAAATCCCCTTGGCTATCCCCTGGTATCAATGTGTATGCAGCCTTGTCCCCTGAATGTCTGGTGCAGTTAAACAGCCCAATGTTGCCACAGGACAAATTCTCCATTTCAGCCAACTCTCAGTGGAGGTGCAACTAGCACAACACCATCTCCCCGGACAAACAGCATTGGGATATTTCGTTTTGTTGACTGAAAAAGAAAAAAGGAAAATCACATTTATACAAATATAGTGGTTATTTTTTGTGAAACTTTAAAAATATGTTCATCATAATACAAAAACTTTGATTTAAAAGCTTTACTTTGTTGCACATAGAATCAATCCATTTACTTTTCCTTTCCTTTGGCACTCACAACTGCAGTGGGAAATGGGCCCTACTTAACCTAGCTCTTCTCCACTAGGCTGTTTTCTTATCTGATCAGCCATAGGACTGCATCTTAACCAATGGGAAGCCAACAGGACTGCATGCTGAGTGACATGTAAACCTACTGCCAAGGCCCATTTGTAGTCCTCCTCTTCCACTGGCTGGAAACAAGTAATCATGAGAACTTGGGAGATAGCACAACCATGCCAGAGCCACATGGAAGAGACTATAGTGCTGACCTCAAACCCCTCTCAAGATGTTATGTAGCATTCAGCCCTGTGACACACTGCAGGCACAGATGGGGAGCCAGCAGTCAGGAAACATGTAAACTTGTCACTGTGCCTCAGCCAAACATGGGGCAGAATTTGGAAATTAGCCCAAAGCCTCTGGAACCCAGAAGCTATGGAGAGGAGGTGGGAAAATATAAATTGTTAATAGGGGCTACTACTGGTCTTATGTACTCACTAAGAAATTTTAAGAAAGAGAGGAGCTCAGGCTATAGCTGGATAGCTGGGGTTGTTTTTGTTTTTAATGTATTTAGTTACAGGGTCTACAGAGTCTCACTACAAAGATCAGACTCCTAGTGATCCTCCTGTTTTCAGCCTCCCAAGCGCTGAGATTATAAGCGCACAACACCAAGTCCAGTCTCTGCTGCTGTCTCAGAGCGCCTCGGGGTGGGGCTGGCACTGGCATGCTAGGGATCAAACCCATATCCCTGAACATGCCTACATAGGCCTTTAGTCCACTGAGCTATCTGGCCAGCCCTGGATAGCTGGTTTTTAAGCAGAGATGAAAATAACTGGGATTCATGTGGTTAGAAAAATCAGTTTTATTTGAGACCCAACATACAGAAGGCCAAGCATTTTTTTTAAATGAAGCTGTACATTTATTTATTTATATTTATGTATTTTTAAAAAATATTATGGCCGACTCAGCCTGCCCTGGGGTGGGGAATGTGGTGCCAGGAATCAAACCACAGTCCCTGTGGTTGCCTAAGCTTTTCTACGCAGGTGCTTTAAACTGCTGAACCATCTCGCCAGCCCAGGACAAGCATTTTTGAAAGAGTACTGATGACCTTTGGTTATAGAAACTCTGCCCCAAGGCAGATAAGAGCTGGCTGCTGTCTTTCTACCCAGACTTCTAAACCAAACAAACATCAACACTAATTTGAGAGTGGACTAAGAGACCAGAGAGACATCTGGAGTAGTCTCCTCAGTCTACTTCCCTCAGGCAGAGGTCTGCAGAGCAAGGGATAGTCCCTTGAGCCTGGGGCCATGAGGCTCAAGTGCAAAGGTGCCCTCTGTGGTGAGCCAGACTTTGGAAAGAGAGCGGTAAATGTGACGCATGGCTGAAAAAAATCCATGGCACCAAATAATCCAACTTTTGGCCAATTACAAAATATCTACAGGTGTGGAAAGCCAAGAATGAGGCTGCCTGCCTGCCCATAGCAAATCAGTAGGCAACTGCATTAGTTATGAAAATTAGTTATGTAAGCAATGGGAAAACATGTAGGGTATCTTTGTTCTATGAGTCCCCTTCTGATTTGGTAATGTTCATGTTCATTAACTACTTCAGTAAAGGAAAGAGCAAAACATTTAGTAACAGGGTAAGTGAGAGGCCCTACAGCCTGGTTTCTAATCTTGGGCAGAGAGCACTTGTACAGGAGGATAAGGTGCTGTGCTCCCACTGCTTCCCGTGGAAATACTGTCTATGCTTTTCTCCATTTACATGAATCCACTGTGAGCAGGGACAGCCTGCCAGATAAGCTGCTCACACTAGAACAGAGGCCTATCAGAAAGTGGCATGGCACTACATGTTCCACAGGAGACAGTTGTTCCTTCATAGACAAAATGAGGAAAGTGTTTCCTACCATTTAATGATTTTTAACACTTAAAAAAATATTTTATTTATTTGGTACAGGGTATCACTACGTAGCTCAGACTCATAGTGATCCTCCTGTCTCAGCCTCCCCAGTGCTGGGATTACAGGTGTGTATCACCATGCCTGGTTTTAGTGGCTGGTTATGCACCTGGGGCCAACACAGCATGAGGCTCTGGGGATCAAATCTGGGTCCTTGTGCTTGCCAAGCAGGTGCTTAGACCACTGAGCTAACTTCTTAGCCCCTTACGTTTAACATTTTATCGAACAAAATACAGTGCAGAAAATATCTCTATTAGTTAGAAAACTCTGCTTACTCTTCTGCAATTGCAACTATGGAAGCAATAGAGGCCCATATACCAGACTTCAGTGGGCAACTTAAAGTCAGGGATAATCTGGGGCTATGGCCTGCTGCCCCACACCTGTGTGCACATACACCTGGCACTTCCCAGCAGTCTTCAGGTGAAGGTGCTGAGCAGGTGAGAGGCCCAGCAGTTACCAGGGCAGACTTAAAAGCAGCTGGAATCGTTTTGTCACAGTGGAAATAAGCATGAGAACAACCAAATGTTTATGAAGAGTATTTCTGTGAAATTCTCATACTGGTAATATTGCATGAAAAAAAGCAGGATGTAAAACTGTGGGCTCTGTATTTCATCATAGTATAGATACCATCTGTAGGCTTGGCTGAACCATGGGAGGAAAAATGCTGCCAGTTAAACTGACACTGTTTTTTCAGATTATCTCAGCTATAAGAAACAACCAGATTTGAGAGATGCTAAAATGCAAGAAACCACATTTTACAATTGGAACATTATAACTATTTCCACTTTTACAAATATATGAAGTGTAAAACAACTCCACAAAAACAGGTCACTACATAACACCTCTAATGAAAAAAAGTAGATGAAGGGAAAAAGGCCAAATGCTCACACATGAAAGAATGCTGGTGAGTCAGGAGGGGGCAGAGGAGGATGGCCAGCATGGAGAGCTAAGCTGGCCTCTGCTGGAGGAAACCAGCAGAAGCTTGCTCTGAACACGTACTTACTAGCACATCATAACTTCTCGAGTCAATGACACTCATAGAGGTGGACACTACCATGGTCCCCATCTTATATGACCTGGTCACACTGGCCTGTGATGACAGAGTCAAGATGTGAATCCAGGTCATCCTGCAGTCCATGCCTGTGGTGGACTGACGACTGGTGGTCAACTTTTAACACCCAGCTGAACTGAACCAGAGTGGTGATGGCTGGGCGTAGAGGGCCCACCTCAGCATTGTTGCCTGGTACATAACAGATAGAACGGGAGAAGAAAAGCTGTTGGGAAGCTGTTGGGAGCTCCTGGTTCTCTTGGGGCTGTTGGTTTTCCTGGAGATTGTCATGCTGGCTTTCCTGATGAACTTGGCTGTTCTCTTTGTTAGAGGAGCTTGGGACCTTGCTGTCACTGAAGAAGGCTATGCTATTTTTGGGGGGAGTTCTGGCCTGAGTGTTGCTTCCTAGCTCCAGTTCAGATCCCTCAACCTGCTAGCACAGAGCTTTTAGCCTGCTGGCACATGCCTTCTAGCTTCCACCACTGACGTTTAGGTCTTCCCAGCACAGATCCATGAAACAAGCCTGCATGAGACATTGTCATGGACTCCTGGCCTCCACTTAAGACTTCTTGGGGGCACTATTATGGGCTCTAGGTCTTCAGCTGGACTCATGCAGACATTGCCATGGGATCTAAGCCTTCTAGCTACATTCTTTGGTCTTCAGTGTATGGTCAGATTTGCTGCACTTTTTGTATGTAACTCTCTGGATGACTATAAAATAATTTTACAAATAATGTGTCTTATGTTGTTTCCCTTTGTAAGCCTCAAACTATAACAAAACTCATATTCTTAACCTCTGGGGCCAGCGGGGCAAGAGACTAGTTTCATAATGTAAAGACTTCTCTGATGAAACCAGTGGTGATACTAACTACTATGACCATTAAAATTTCATTTGATTTCTCTGACTAGTGAAATGCTTCGGTCTGAAGATGTACACAACCCAGCGAACTACTAATTTCCAAATGACCAGTTCTTGATGTTACCAAATAGCTTACTCAAGATCCATGTGAAGTACAAAGCAGGTCAGTACATTTTTTTTTTTTTTTTGTGGGACCGGGGTTCAAACTCACGACCTTGCACTTGCCCAGCAGGCACTTGTGCCTCGGAGCCATCTCCCCAGTTCCCCAAGGTCAGTACATTTTTAAGAATAAGTAGAGCTCATTGTTGTGGTGCTGGACACCACACTGCAACAAACTCTGTAGTAGAAACTACCACTTGCTGACATTGGGTATAATATCAACAGCAGTATCTGCAAAATACTGCCCTTCTTTTCCATCTGCCTATCTGTACACAGTCAAGTTTTCAATTACAACATATTTCTATGTGGATTACACATGGAACAAGGATTTGCAAATATAGTTATCATCAATTAAACCAAACAATACAAAGATTTGCAAAAATGTAACATACGCTTTTTACTAAATATTTTACATGAGAAAACTTAGTGAGGGGCTGGGGAGATAGCTCCATGGCACAAGTGCCTGCATGGCAAGTGCAAGGTTGTGAGTCTGAACCCCGGTCCCACAAAAAAAAAAAAAAAAAAGAAAACTTAGTGAAAGTGGGTTCTGTGACTTTCCTGTAATTCCAGCTACTCAGGAGGCTGAGACAAGAGGATTACAAATGTAAGACTAGCCTGAACCATTTAATGACACCCTATCTAAAAGTATAAAAGAAAAGGGAAGGACATAGCTTGGCAGTGGAGAGGCTGACTAGTATATGTGAGGCCAGGGACATAACATCTAATACCCCCCCCAAAAAAAGATACAAATAAAATAGAAAATAGTTAAAATGGTGGTAGGTTTCTGTTTTTAAATAATTCCAATATTTTAGTTTCTCACAAAGTAATTATTGACATGAAAACTTCTATGACATAGAAGAGTATTATTCTGTATTTCCATAAGATGCAGATCTCATTGCATATGAAAACTATGCATTAACTGGCAGCCTCTCAAGAACTCTACAAAACTAATTTCTTGGCCAAGGGAGTCAAGATATGAAGTAGCCAAGTCAGTACTGGAAGCCAGGCATGTCTGATCCCAAAGCTTTGCTCTTAATGGCTTTGGAGGTAGCTTCTAGACTCTATCAAGTCTGTGGCTAGGTGCCAAAATAACACAGGCTTTCCGTAAATATGTGTTAAGGTGCTGTACTATGAGAACTGACATATTCAAAGTGATAAACAGAACGGCATGACTTACCTTGTATATCTCCTCATATGTCTCTTCATCAATTTCTATAGTGGTCACAGTTTCTTCCACATCTCCCAATATCATGTTTAAATGCTGATCGTAAGCCTGAAGTGGAGAGGGCAAGGAATCACAAGATGTCATTAAGGAATAACAAACAGGCTTATAACTTGCAAATTGCTCTACTATAAGCACTAATTTTAGATGAGAAAATGTAATACAACCATTGTTAAATTTTTGTTCTTTGCAAATTCTGTACTCTTGCTTGTTACTCTTTTTCTATGTTTCTGCTATTTTTACTCTTTAAAATAAAATTTTAAATATTCAAAAAAGCACTCATTTTAATATTCAGATCAAAATTTTTACATGCAGATTTAAAAAAAAAATCCATCCTGTTGTGTTTGTCTATTATTTCTTCACAAATTATATCCAGCAACAATGTAATTGACCTCATAAAAATAAAAATTGCTTCTATGGCCAAAAATAAACATATTCAAAATAACTGTAAATTACTTTTTAAGTACCCATTTTACTTGTTATCCAAGTTGATCAAAACACTTATAGTATTAAATTATAGAAAGCATAGAGAATTACAAATAGAAATCAAAACACTTCTTCAATAAACAGTAAATGAAACCAAGCGTGGTGGCGCACACCTGTAATCCCAGCACTTGGGAGGCTGAGGCAGGGAGGATCAGTGCAAGTTTGAGACCAGCCTGGGCTACAAAAGTGAGCTCAAGGCCAGCCTAAATTGAATAACGAGACCCTGTCTCAAAAAGACAAAAATAGATAGATAGATAGATAGATAGATAGATAGACAGATAGATAAATAAATAAACAGTAAATGAGTTAGAAATCCTTTCACTGCTAAAATGATGGAATTGCAATCTAACCAGACAAGATACTGTTGTTTGACTCTCCCTGTCCTGGGGCAGACCACGAAGGTAAAACAGTAATACAACATCTTGTGACTTATAATCCATTCAGAGCTTAAATGTGCTTGGCACATTTAAGATGAAATGAAATGAAGATATTCAATGCCTCTTCCAAAGCTTATGCATTTATTAGTAGGTGAACTTAGGAAAGTGGTGGGGAAGCTATGGCACATGTGCCACAGGGAGGTGTTTGTTATCACTGAAAGCTCTAAATTTTTTTTTTTTGTGGGACTAGTTTGAACTCTCAGCCTTGCACTTGCCATGCAGGCACTTGTGCCATGGAGATATCTCACCAGCCCCAGCTCTAAAAGATCTGCCATCACTGTTGTTACAATTTATTAACAAAGCATTAAATGGTGTAATGGTGTGCCTGCTTACATCAAGATCAAAATCATCTACCAGTCAAGTGGGAAACTGCTAGGCAGGCACATAAATAAGCAAAATGTATAACTGAGGAGCAAAAAACAATAGAAACTTGAGAAATTTATTATATGATAGGTCTACTGGCTGGAAAAAATCCCAAGAGTGTCCTTTCTAGGATGTCTCTCAAAGTGTCCCAGAATTATACAATTATACTTGATTCTATTTTCCCCCCAAAGTTGACCATTCCACTTCTTGGAGGTCTTTGTTTTCCTTAAGGCTCACTATAAATAAAGGTTATTGTCTCCTTTGGCCCCTCTTGCCCTCAAGACACCAGAGGTACTTTATAGGTTTCATGGCAAAGTGGAACTGTAGTGCTTAAGAATGGAGCTCAAGTCACACTGCTTGAGTTTACATTCTAGTTCTTTTGTACGGGCTAACTTTCTTTGTAGTGTTTTGGTTTTAGTTTTGGTATTGGGAATCAAACTCAGGACCTTGTGTTATGGTTTGCATCTAGTTGTCCTCCCAAAGCCTCATGCAGCCATGGAGTGGGACTTTCAGAGTTGAGATTAACTTAAGATCCACTGAGATTATGGGTGAGAGTGTTAAACGCAGCCTGAGGTGGAGAACCTGAATGTAATAAAAGAGACAGTGAGACAGACTCTCTCTCTGTTGCCTCTGTTGCCATTATTGCTCTTCCATAGCCATGAACTGGATACTCTCTGCCCTGTGCCACTCAGCCTTGGAGCCACTCAAATACAGACTGAAACCTCCAGTAACTGTGAGCTGAATAAACCTTTCCTTTCTTTGTTTTGGGTATTGGGTATTTGTCCTAGCAATGAGATAAGAGTAACTGAGATGCCGTGCATTGATCAGACAGGCACTGTGCCACTGAACTGTATATCCCCAGTCTCTAACTAAGTCATTTTGAATGAGTAACTTCACACTTCTAAGTCTGAGCTCCTTCAAAGCTATCCTATTTGGGTTATTATAAAGATCAAGCAACTGTATATTTAAAACACTCAGTATACGAGCACCTGGCAAACACTTAACGCTGTTTTAATAAATTTAGGGTATATTGACAACTAGCAAGTCATCCACAAGAAACAAAACCTTCAGTATACTCTTATGAGCAAATGGGACAATTTCAAGTGACCAATTCTACAGAAATTAACTGCAGATATGCACAAAGACGTGTACACTGAGTCCTGCTGCAATATTATCTATATTAACCAAATATTGCTGTCAAATACAGTCCTATGTTGTCACTAGACCGCTAACTGCTGCCCAGAGTCTTACCAACATAAATGAAGGACACATATACACACTTATAAACAATGATTTCCATTAAAGATTAAGCAAAAAAGGTGCCAAAAAGATATGAGGCAAAGATCCTATTTTTAAAGAGCTAGTGTATATAGTGCAAATATACACATGCATAGCAGATACACACGTATGTGTAAATATAAAAAACTGAATGACTACATACATAAACTTTAGCAGTGGCTATCAATAGAGAAAATGGGGTTTTCTTTTACTCTGTATATTCCTGTGTTCAATTTTTTCCAAGAAATTTATGCATGCAATAGGATCTAAAAGGCACTTAAGAATGAATAAAGGACAAGTACATTTATTTACAAATAAACATAAGGGGAAAATTAAGAAAATAAAAATGTTCTGTATAATAATTGGTAGAAAAACTGTTAACAGTATGAATAAAATTTAGTTGTATGTGGTTTAAAGAAATATAAGTGACTTTCTACCTCCCTCTCTATCATAATTCAAAATATTCTTCTACTGAGTAATTTTTGTTTCAAAGGATAGGAAGGAGTAAGAAAATGCTGATTTCAAGTTAATTTCACGTATTTCCTTACATGCAATCTGCCTCGAAGCTCTCGATCATTCCTCATTTTCACATAGATTCGCTCATCCAGGCTGAGTCTGATGAGATCCAGTGGCTCCTCGACGGTGTTGGTGGTTTGTTGCTGATAAAATAAACAGGCTTGATAATGTAGCAAGACTGTTAGAATTTGTGATCATGGGCATGTTATTTAGACTTTCTATAACTCAGTCTTTTTTTTACTTTCTAAAATGGGGAAAATAACATTGTCTATTCGATGTTGTTGTGGTGCCTACATGGTATTTATGAAGCCTCAGAACAATCCCTCTTGTACAAAAAACACTATATAAATAACTGCTAAAAATATACATCCACAGGAAGGAGTTGCATAGCAAATAATCACCATTGGACTTTCTTCCCTTGAAACTCGAACTGTAGAACTTAAATTCCAGGCACAGAAAGTAAAGCTCAGGAATGTTAGTCATAGCTCAAATATCATTGAACTGTGTGAGAAACATTCATGTAATGCCTATCACACCCATGTCAGAATGCCAAACAGAGATGAAGATGTAAAGGAAGACTATGAGGGCCAGTGAGATGAATATATTTACTGGGCAGTGCAAAACTCGTGTTGAAAGCACTGACTCTGGAGTCAGGCAGACCGGGTCCAACTCCTGTCTCTGACCTGGTGCTTTGAAATTGGCATTAAAAATCTTGGTATCTCTAGTTCTCAAGATTCCATATGAAGAAACCATATTCTTTCTTCAGGGTTCTGGAGAGGTCTAAATAAGTAATACTTGATAAACAGAAAGTATTTATAAGTGGTTCCCATTATTAGGAATAAAGAAATGTTGGGAACAGGTTTCAGAGGACTTTTGGCATGCAAGGGACAGCTGTGGCCATAAAGGCTGGTAAGATTATTCAAAAGCTTCTTCTGTGAGGCTAATAAGGCTAATTGAGGATGACTGAAGGTCATCTACAAACTTCAGAAAGTCTGATGAGAAAGAAAATCCTGACCTCAGTGAATGCCTTCTCCATCTCAGCTCAACAGGAGAATTTTTTGTCTTTTTTTCCTTTTTTTTTTTTTTTTTGTCTTTTTGAGACAGGGTCTCGCTGTGTAGTTCAGGCTGGCCTTGAGCTCACTTTTGTAGCCCAGGCTGGTCTCGAACTCGCACCGATTCTCCTGCCTCAGCCTCCCGAGTGCTGGGATTACAGGCGTTCGCCACCACGGCTGGCGCAACAGGAATTTTTTTAAGGAGCCAGATAACCAACCAGCGGTTTATAAGGGCACAGAAGCCACAAGATCCCACCCTCAAGCTCACTGGCACTTGGGAAGTTAGTTGCTAAAGAGCATCCCCATCAGCAGGCCGGATTATGACTCGCTGAAGCACAGACTCAGGAGCGGTATCGGCCACAGATCAAGGCCCGCGGTACCTGAGATACCGCAGGGCACGCGGGGGCGGTACGACAGGTCACCTCTGCTTAGTACTGGGGAGGAAGGAGTGGCGCGAAGTGGAGAGGGTGCCGCTGGGCGAAGTCAGGACACACTCACCTGGTCCACGTCGTCCGCCATCTTTCAAACCCTGCGCCCTTTTCCCGCTTCTCGCGAGAACATGCAAATGACTTCGGTCTCCGGAAACCAGAGGCCTGAGGCACCGGAAGTACAAAGAGCGTTTTGATCTGTTTTCTTTCCGTAGTTTGTTTATATTGGCCCTTTGGGTGAGGGCGAGGCTTTATCAAGGGAAAGGGAGCGACCTGGCTTTTCTTCGCCCAGGCAGACGCGTCGGCTGCCTGGACCGTTGCATTCCGAGGGACATCGCCCGCGGTCAGCACTGTCCGGCGGCATGTCTCGGAAGCGCGCGGTGGGCCGCCGGAAGGTGGGGAATACTAGCACTGCCCAGCAAGAGGAAGCGGGTGAGAACGAGGAGTCGTCACGGAGGGGGCGGGAGCCAGATCAGACGGGGTAAACGGGATCCGGGACGGAGTGGGTGGCACAGGGGAACAAGGGTTCCCCGGTTACCTGGCGTGGGTCCCACGCGCGAACTTCGCCCGGTCCGCACGGGTCTGGTCTAGTGGAGCTCGAAGTGGCATCGCGATCGCCCTGCCGCCTCCATCCCGCAACCCAGTCTCGTCCACTTCCCCGGCGACGGTGGGTGGGATTTCCAATGTCTCCTGGGCCCAGCAGTTGTTTGATCCCTCTCAGACCTTGGGGCTGGTGATACAGCTCTGTGGCACAGCGCCTTCCTGGCAAGCACAAGGTCCTGAGTTTGATTCTCGGTACAAACAAACGCACGCAGACAAGTCCTGTTTGCTCTTTCCCCATCTCACCCACCAGTGAAAGCAAATGTCCTTTTCTGTAGGGCACACTTCATGCTCGCCTGCAAGTCCAGACTGAAGACTGGACCAGAGTGGCGTTTCTGCGGCCACAAACCTTGTCCACACCTCAGCACCTGTCTTCCCCGCATCGCTCTGTAAAATATTCCTCACCCAGCAGCCCAAATGATGTTTTTAAAAGGCTTGATTCTACTGCAAAGCAATCTCCAAGCTGGATTTGCAGCTTCCGAAGCAAAGCGACTTGCCCCTACATGTTCTCACATGTTTGGATCCTGCCACCAATGGTCCGTTATTGCTTTTCCTTTCTTTCGATTGGCCTTCTTCCTGTCCGTCAAATCTGTTAGCTTAATTTTTGATTTGAAGCTTTTCTCCATGTTCTTTTTGGTCCTCTGTGGCTCTTGCTGGGGCTTATTTTTTCTGTTACTTCAAGCCTCAAGTTGTGCCTCTCTGAGTGTCCTGTTTTCCAGTACCTTACTCATACATTAGTGTTACCCTAGATTTTCAGTCTCTAATGATCCTGTTAATTTTTTATTGGCGTCTTGAAGTTAAGCTTCAAAAGAAATTCTGTTTTCCTGTATAGTGTATTGTTCTTCCCCCTTGCTCCCTGAATAGATTAAATGTATTAAATGTAAAAAAAATTCAGTTTGTAGTAGAGCTATCGGCATCTTCTGAAGTGACAGGGTAAAAGATTTGATAACTTGGAGATGCCCCAATGACATTATTAGAGTCTGATTTTTGTGCTGAATATAAATTCATTGCTTATTAAGAGATCATCAGATGATAGTAATTCCTAAACTTAAGTGATATGCCACACAGAGTATGAATGTTACTTTTCCTTTTGGGTAACCTTTAAAAATACCTACTATATGATATACACTGGCTAGATTGGTTGCTTGGGAGGTGGAGAGATTTTGGAGGAACTGAAGAATACTGTTGACATACAGTTGCATATAAAATGGGAAATGCTCTCTGGAAGTGCTGAATTTAATGTGTACCTTTAAGGATGGATACTACTGGTATTTCACAAGAGGCTGTTTGTTAAAAGGATTTGCTGTTCAACTCAGATTGGGTTGTAGATGGGCATTTCAAAAATTGAAGGTTTTAAGCTGGTGGAAATGCTTCCTACCCAGTACTTCCCACAGGCACAGCTTTGTGTTGCTCTGTCATTTAGTATCTATGTGCACTTGGCTAGTTACTTTGAACAAGTAGTTTAGCCTTTCCAAACCTCCTCTGTAGGGTGGCTGTTGAGTTTTTGTGAGGTGGGGTCTAAACCTCTACAAGATCCATGGCAGGCAATCTGCTGTCACTTGGCCTATTACTTAGAGGGAAGGATAGAACCAAGTTATTTTAAGAAACTGCTGAAGTTTCTATGTGACTTCCAACAGGCAGGACTACTTGTGAGCTGAGTAGAGGAGCACAGAACTGACAGTTGTATAGGCTGCAGGTGACAACTGGGGACAGTTCAGTGCAATTTATAAGTAGGGGAGTGTAGATTTTAAAAGTACTCTGCATGCAAATGAAAGTGAGACTCTACTACTTTTCACAAGAATAAAGAAAGTAAAGATAACATTCTACATTTCCTTGTTGCTGTGAGGGTCCTTCTGGTTTCTTCATATTTCTTCTATATTAACATCTTGATGTAATTCATCAGCTCTCCCAACAACTATTAAGCACCTACTATTGCCAGGCAATGTTCTAGATGCTGAAAATACCAAATCAGGCAGGCAAGGTCTCTGTTCTCAGAATGCTTATAATCTTTGAGGAGAGTAGGAGGGGCCAACCATAACAAGGTAAGAAAAACCAAATTCATGTCAGTCTTCAGTTCTTCATACAAATAATGAAGAATGCAAAACAGACTGCCTTATAATAAAGTGCCATAGGTATGGGGAAAGGTAACTCAGAATGAGTGATCAGCACAGACACCTGTGGGAAGGTGACTTTCCCAGCCAATTACAGAATGTAATTTTTGGCCATTTGTACATTCTGGGGAAACATTTCTGTAGGCAGAGGCAATTTGAGAGGGAGTGAGCTTGGCAGACTGGCTGGAAGAAATATGGAGGGTGAGTGAGAGGGGCTGTGGTGGAGGAGAGGGCAGGGCCCTTGCCTTGGAGACCAGGCTGGGGAGTAGGAATTTTATTCTGAAAGGGATTGTTGCTAGCAGGCGAAGGCAGGCATTCTTATTAAATCTCAGTAGTTAGCTAAGCAATCACAGTGGTCATTTCTGCCCTAAAAGAAATTGAGTTCAGGCATGCTCATAGGCATATTAGATGGTGTTTCATCTTAGCCCTGGGAGATAGCCTGTGGATTTTCAGGGACAGAAAAACACAGCAAAGAATAAAGAAAGGAAAGAAACTCATCCCTGTTTTTGCCATCGAGAAATAACCATCACCAAATATTGGCCTGTTTCTTTCTTGTGTTTTTAATCTCTAACAGGAAGCAAACTAAAAACAGCTTTGCATCCTTATTGTTATGTAATATATTGTTTTCCTTTGTCTTAAAAGACGACTGGATTTAATTGTGCGACTGAACACACTTGATCATTATCTTAGCTGGATATTCAGATTGAAAGCAATTTTAGATGGTAGGGATAATTTCCTGTGAATATCTTTTGATTTAGCGTTCTTCCCCCCTCTTAACCTTTCTACTTCTGCAAAACACAGAAACAACAGATGTGCTGTTTAAGCAACTAAGTGAGTTTGGTCACAACTCTCAAGTATCTTCCATATGTGTTTAGCTTAGTAAATCAACTATTTTGCATCCTTGCTGGTTGGCAAAAGGCTAGAAAGAAACCATTATGAGAACTACAAATCTTTGTTCTAAGGCACCCTGCTCAAGAGGAAACTATCAAGTCATGAACCTGAGACGTCTCTGGCCTTAATAAGAACTATTCCCAGATTCAAAATAATTTTGCAGAATTTCTTTTTTTCAAAATGTTTTCATATGATTGTATTGCAGTGTTTCAAACATAGCACTGCACAGATGCCATTTAGCATTAAAACAAATACCTCTTATGAGAACTTTATTTATTTATTTATTTATTTTGTCTTTTTGAGACAGGGTCTCGCTATGCAGTTGAGGCTGGTCCTGAGCTCACTTGCACCAATCCTCCTGCCTCAGCCTCCCAAGTGCTGGGATTACAGGCATGAGCCACCACGCCCACCTCTTATGAGAACTTTAAATTAGAATTTTCTTTTTTTTTTTTTTTTTTTTGGTGTTACCAGGGCTTGAACTTAGGACCTTGTGCTTGCCAGGCAAGTATTTATTCCACTGAGCTATCTCCCTGGCTCCCTGAGAACTTTAAATTATGATTTTATTTAAGAGTAGAGTCCCTCCCCCACTGCAAAATATATTCTTTAGGAATATGAATACTTGTCTAGAGAGTCAGCAGGACAAGTCATAAATAAAAGAAATGAATTGATATTTCAGTTTAATAACATCCATTTGAGATCTTAATAAAAAGTAGAGTATCTTTATTTTCCAAAATTAATTCAGGCAGAGCAGGCATGGTGGCACACGCCTGTAATCCCAGCACTTGGGAGGCTGAGGCAGGAGGATTGATGTGAGTTGGAGACCAGCCTGGACTACCAAAGTGAGTTCAAAGCCAGCCTGAACTGCATAGTGAGACCCTGTCTCAAAAAGACAAAAAAGGCTGGGCGTGGTGGCTCATGCCTGTAATCCCAGCACTTGGGAGGCTGAGGCAGGAGGATTGGTGTGAGTTCGAGACCAGCCTGGGCTACAAAAGTGAGCTCAAGGCCAGCCTCAACTGCATAGC